>CAUYRB010084078.1:0-22466 GCA_963574695.1 Propithecus perrieri | reverse complement strand
ACCCCGTCTCTACTAAAAATAGAAAGAAATTAATTGGACAGCTAAAAATATATAGAAAAAATTAGCCGGGCATGGTGGCGCATGCCTGTAGTCCCAGCTACTTGGGAGGCTGAGGCAGAAGGATCACTTGAGCCCAGGAGTTTGAGGTTGCTGTGAGCTAGGATGACACCACGGCACTCTAGCCCGGGCAACACAGTGAGACACTGTCCCAAAAAAAAAAAAAAAAAATATTCTCTAAGTTGAATCCTGTAAAGTAGAGGCTATGTAGAATAGTTGTGAACAAAATCTGCTCTGGAATTAGACTACCTGCTTTGGAATCCTGGTTTTGCTCTTACTGGCAGTGTGACCTTGGGCACATTACTTATCCTTGCCATGGATTCAATTTACTCAGTCGTAAAATTTGGATAATAGAGGTACTGACTTCATGGAGTTGTGAGCATTAAGTAAATTAATTAACATAAGGCACTCAGAGCAATGCCAAACTCAGAGTGTAAATGATCAATAAAAGTTTTTATTATTAGATTCCATTTTAATTATGGTCTATTATGGGTTGAACTGTGTCCTCTCAAAAAGATATGTTGGAGTCCTAATACTCAGCACCCCAGAATGTGACCATTTGGAGATAGGGCCTTTACAGAAGTAATTAAGTTAAAATGAGGTTATGAGGGTGGGCCCGAATCCAATGTCTCATGTCTGCATAAAAAGGGGACATTTGAACACAGAGGCAGACACACATAGAGGGAAAATAATGTGAAGAGACATGGAGAAAAGGCGGCCATCTACAAGCCAAGGAGGGAGGCCTGAAACAGACCCTTCCCTCACAGCCCTCAGAAGGAACCAACCCTGCCGACATCTTGACCTTGGACTTCCATCCTGCGAGACAATCAAATTCTGTTGTTTAAACCACCCAGTCTGTGGTAGTTTGTTATGGAAACCTTAGAAAACAAATCCATGGACTATTTTTGAATTCTGAAACTGGTCCTTTCCAAGAAAGTTTTGAGTTAGAACACATGGAAGAAGTGGGTGCATTGGCCCCTGGCCCAAAGGGACTGCAGACTCCTCCAATGCCGCAGCTGACAAAGGTGTCCAGTGTCAGACCCGTCAGGCAGCGCCTTCTTCTCTGTGGCAGCACATGCCCTCTGCGTGTGGGTCCCCGCCCCGGGGACAGAGCCGGCGCCTTGCTGTTATTCAGACCATGTACAATTTAACCGACAGCAGCAGACTTAGAAATTGACATTTGCCCATAATTGCTGTGACCTGTGACCAGCATAGCTAGAGGATGAAACCACTGGGCTTTATCTAAAGCGGATGCCTCACACAATGAGCAGATTACAAAATTCAAGATGAAGTTTGCTGAGACTTCACGTGAGCTCATCCTGAAAAAATGTGGCCAAATATACTCATTCAAGAGATTTGGGGGGACCTTTAAAATCCGACCAGAGTCTAATGTCTCCATCTGAAGTGCAACACGATCTTATTTCATATGAACAATTGCCTCAGCAAAGAGGTAGGGAGGGGGAGTCGGGGTGAGGGACAAAAAAGAGAAAAAGGGGGGAAAAAAAAGCAACATTTCTCTGATGTTGTCTGTGGTTGCCTAAGAGTCGATGCAAGTTTAATGAGCTTTGATCTGAGTTTCAACCAATTTGATTCTTTCCATTATCTAAATGGAATTGGTTTCTCACTGTGCCTCTTACACTATTCAGAACAAGGACACGTTACTACCTTATGTTAGCTGGACTCAGACACCACCAGAGACAGCCTGACTGAGGTCAGGGCAAGAACAACACCTCCAGGGGCCAGGGCCTGCCTCTCATTTTGGCTGGGCTGCTCGGCTCTCCGGAGAGTCAGTGAGGTCCAAACAGCTTGTGAGTGAAAGATTACGTGTGCCTGGATTGAGGGGTGATGTCATCTCACAAACTGTAGCTCATGTCCCGCCTCTTGAGCTGACAAGCAGCTGCCACCCCAGGTAGATCATGGGGTTAGACACTGGTCCAAGTGAGGTGCCTTTTTTAAAAAAGATTGATTTTCAAAAGTTTGCAGGTAAAGCTGAGTGCATGAGGTTGGAGAGCATCCTGCAAAAGTTGAATATTTCCAGGATAAAAGAAAATGCCTACAGGGGCAGTAGCTCTCAGGTAAGTAGGTATTGCAAGGGAGGTGAAGCCTGTGGGGACACAACTCTCTCTTTCTCCCCTCCCACCTTTCTGTTTCTTCTGGCAGGGATTCACATAGGTAAATTTATTACTTATTGTCATCTAAAACCAGAGAGTGGATGAGTAAGAAACCCCAACCCTGTGTCCTAACCAATCTAGGGCAAAGGATGTAGACTAGCAGAGAGTAAATCTTTGGTTCTCAGCACGGGCTGTATGTTGGAATTACCTGGAGAGCATCAGCAAATCCCTTTCCCAGTTGGGCATCCAGATACTCTGATTTAAAAGGGCTGGGCTGGGGCTTAGAGGATGGTAGCTGTTAAAGGCTCCCCAGGTAACGCTAATGCACAGCCTGGGTTGAAAACCAGCAATGCACTGCCTCCAGCAATGAAGTAGCAACCTGGAAAGACTCTCCCTCCGCCCCTGGGTGCAGCCCCGGCTCAGTGCCCTCACGGATGGAGAAGCTTCGGGAAATGAAGGGTTCCCATCCACTCTGGGGGCTTGGGGCTGGCAGGGGAGTGTCCTGCAGTCAAAGTCGTGCATGGGACTGCTGGAATCACAAAGTTTACAGAAACTGCCTTCTCAGGCAGGGGTTTGGGTGAAAGCAGGAGCGTGGAATTTGTTAAGCAAGAAAAGAGAGGCCCAACGGTTTCTGCCAAATGGAGGAAGGTAGCAGTGGGTGCTGGGGAGCTCGAATTTGAAGCCTGGAACCTGCAGAGGCAAGAGGCACGCAGTCCTCTCTGGGACCTGAGGACAGAGGTGCTGCTGCAGCTGGCAGCCCTGGGACCCCACAGTGCTCAGCTGAAGGAGGGTGGGTCACAGATCACAAGGGCTGGAAATGGCAGTTTTCTTTCCTTTCTTGGGAATAAACAGAAGGACTATTTCACCCTCACGTCGATGATTTCACACGTTGTTCTGTTATGACAACAGTTGCGAGTCGTTTCATTTTTCTCTTCTGGAAGTTAGGAGGTGTGGTGTGTCTTCGCCCTTGGCCACACCTCTTCTGGGGGCGCCCCCACCCAGCTGGGCTTGTGCCGCCCACACTCTGAGGTCTGCAAGGCCTGGCTCTGCTGGAAGGCGGGGGTCACACTAGCCAAAAGAGAATGAGGACAAATATGGTCAGTGTGGGGCTGGCTCAGTCATTGGGCGCAGGGCCTGAGTCTTGCCTTAGAGACACCCTCCCTTCTTGTGATGTGGGATCTATGCGTACGCATTGGCAATTAATGCCTCAGATGTGAAAGGAGCCATCAGCGGAAGTCTGCGGATTGCAGCCTTTACTTCTGAATTGTAGTTAAGCCCTGTCATTGGGAAATAACATCAGATTGGCTATTAAGTGCTTCAGGAAGGATTCCTGAGGAAGCGCCTAATCCCACTGCCTTTGTCAGCCAGGCCTTTAATCCTTGTGCCTCTCCAGCCTTGTGAGTGAGGAGAGAGGGTGTGCTTCAGTCCCTGGCTGAGCTGTGGGAGAGTGGCAATAATTCACCTGGGGTAGACTGGAAGAAGAAACAGCATTTTTCTTGCTTGCTTAAATTTTGTTTCTGGGGATAGTTTCTTCTACCTTATTTGGATGGAAAATTTCTTGAAGTGAGAAATGCTTTTTCCACCTGCCACCTCCAGGTGGTCCACCTCAGATGGAGTCACCACAAAGAATCATGTGTCTCCTGGCGTCCATCTCCATCGCGGGGAGAGGCTGACCATCACTCCAGGAATCCCCCCAGAGCACCCCCAGAGCACCTCCCAGTGCACCCAGGAATCCTCCTGGAGGGTGTCAGTGGCCTCTGTCCTCTGTAGTGGGTCAGAAGCCAGAATGAGCGTATGACACATAGACAGCTGGGATCTGGCTGCTGCCTCCACTTTGCAGGGTCTCCATCCAGCGATCACGACTTGGAAGTGGAGGAAGACTTTCCGAGACATTTCCTATAGCTGGTTGGAAGAGACACTCGGGAATAAATAAAAACTACATAAGCGTGGGGGTGCAAGTTCGAAACTTCCAATAGCTGCTTTTCTGAAGGAGACGGAATTGGCTTCGCTAAATCGGTGGGCTGCTGTTGGCTGCTGACCATTCAGTGGCCACAACTTCAGAGGGGAGAGAAAGGCAGTGTAAACGATAGCTCTGGAGAGGGCGTGGGCCAACAGGGTGTCGCCAACAGAAAGCCACTGTCTTCCTCTGCTCCTACTTCCCTGTAGTCAGAATCGTGCCACACTCCGTCCAGCCATGTGGCCCTGATGTGGCCGGGAGGCTGGCCCAGAAAGATCCCCTGCTCCCTTTGTCTGGTCCACTCATCCTGCAGACCCCGTGTCCTTAGGAAACGTGTCTGACCTCTCTGACTAGGTTCAATCCCCTTTCTGGTGTCCTTCACAGCACTGGCCACAGCCACAGCTCCACTCTCCATCTCCCTCAGTAACTGGAAACCCCAGGAAGCCAGGAACAGGGTCTGTTTCTGCTTGTGGTTTTATCCCCGTTACCTTACACAGTGTCTGGCACATAGCAGGTACTCAATATTTATCCTATTTACTGCCTACAGGAAGATTTTTGTGCGTGCCTACATGTTATGAATTCATTGTTCTTTAAAAATAATTGTGAGTTTGGCAACTATGATACACATTGACACTACCCCGTCCCCTCCAAATATATACTCCCTCCCCCCCCCACACACGTATAGACTTGGGAACTCTGATCTCTCCCCTGCAGGTGAGTATGCGCAACACCTGGGGGCGCTCTTCCCGGAAACCAGCCAGCCCTCACCCATCTGGCTTTGCACCACCGTCCAAGCCTCAGGGTCCACCAGTAACCCTTCTGAGCCACAAACACAGTGGAAAAGAAAATGGCCTCTGGAGAAGTGAAAAGGGGTATGAAACCACAGGACTGAGCTTTGGGAATGTAAAGTATTAGAATAAATCCTTAAGGATCTAATCTCATCCTTGGAAACACATTTCCAAAACCATAAGCCTCTGACAAGTGTTGGCTCCACCCCCACTACTGAAGTCATCCGCTGGTCATTTAGGGAAGGACGACTCCACGCCGTGCATCCTGTGCCATTAGGTTAAAGGCTTGGGCAGACGAATGCACTTGGAGGTAGGCCACAGAGGAACCTCAGGGAATCGGCTCCATCCAGATCCTCCTGGGAACGAAGGGGGCTGCAGAAGTGCCATTAGTGGCTGCTCTGATTCGCATGGCTGACTGGGGCTGTGGGGACTGGGGGGGCTCGCTGGGACCGAAGTGGCTAAGTGCTTCAGAGCAGACTCCAGTCATGTGGACCAGTGCATGGACTGGGCTCCACAATTTTCAGGGTAGACTAACTCAGTAAATCACTAGCCTTCCTACCTTCATTTTCCTCATGTGAAATAAGAATGATAATGGTATCTATCCCGTAGAGCTGTCATAAAAATTAGCAAAATAACTCATGTAAAGCACTTTGCCTAGCTCATAGAAAGTACTCAATAAATATTAAATGTTAATATTATTATCAAGAATGAAGCAGGGGTCAGAAAAGAACATCTGTACATTGTTAAATACCTAGATGGGCTTCCTTCCAAGTGATCACATAAATGAAACACTGTTCTATTACGTTTCTCCTTTCATTCAAACATCCTTCCCAAAATATACCCACCACCCCAGTGCCCATCGGTCTCCCTTCTTTTCTTTCAGAATCCATGGCAAATGAGGTATGGTTGCATATTTTCAAGGCTGATTTTTGCTTTGAAATTATGCATTTAAAAGAATTACTGGTAAGGAGTATTTGGGGTGGTTTGGATGCCATGAGTCAGGAGAAATTTGCGTTCACAGGCTTATTGTCTTTTGTGCTATTGAAAATTCCAGCAATTCACAAGGAAGTCTCTTTAAAGGTATACTCATGTCTAGAGGGACTAAAGCATAGTTTCTCTGAATGATATGTCTTTTAGGACATTCCTTAAGCGATTTGCTTTGTTTGGGGCTCTTTCAAGAAACCACACGTAATTACATTCAAGTATTCAGAAGGTTAAGCCTCAAACTAGCAAATGCCAAGAAATTCAAAGTTCTGATTGCCACCCCATCTCCAATTCAGCAAGCGGCCCTTTGTTTCTCCCCTAAAGCGTGATGCTGTCAGAAAAGAATGCTAGCTGGAGTGTCCATGGCTTCTGGCTTCTCTCTGTAGCATTCCTTTCCATTATTTGGGCAGGGCTTTTGATATTAATCAATTCTAGTGTTATTTATAAATAGTTCTGTCTAGGGAGAAAGGTGCATACATATTTTAAGACAGGCACTACATGCTAATGACAGGGCATTGTGAGGTTTTTCCAAAGTCCACAGATGAGTCAGGTCTACAAAAAGATTCTGAAACCTAGTTCTCAAGGGTTTATTATTCCTTATTTTTACTAACTCACTTCTAACACACATATTCATGCTTCTTGCATGCAGCAATATTGTTCTTACTACTCATGAACTAAATGACTGTTGAATTCAATACTCTACTAATTCTTTCAGACCACTGAGACCCCAGACCTTTCTCGTTCCTGCAATTGCTTAAATTATCACCAGTGTATAAGGCAGAAGCTGAAAGAAACAAAGCCATGTTTAAAAGAAATCAAACTTTACACAATTGCGTCCTGCAATTAAAGACAAAGTGTGCAACTATTCCCTATAACCAATCACTATGCTGGATTCTCTCGAGTTTTTGGCGCTCAGGGGACTACCAGATAAATGCCTATCATGGGAATGGAAAAGCAAAGAAAAGCTTGTGAGAAAAGAGCTTCATCCATTCCTTCAGCAAAAAATTAGTAATGTCTAGTCTGAACCGTTCTAGGCACGGAGGAGAACACAAAAAAGCCTGCCCTCATGGGCTCAGATTGCAGTGTAGGGAACCGACAATAAAGGTATGGTATGGATGGTATTTCAGTGTAAATGGGTGGAAGTGACATGCATAAAATAAAAAGGGAAGAGGGGTAGAGAGTTCTGACAAATGATTACAATTTTTACAAAGGTGGTCAAGGAGGCCCCACGAATATTTAAGCAAAGACCTAAAGGAATTCAATGAGTGATTCATGTGGATGTCTAAAGAAAAATGCATGCTCAGCAGCCAGGGAAATCTGCTACAGAAAGGGCCCTGCTTTCGTCTTGTTCAAGGAAGAAGCCAGCATGACTGGAGCAAGGGAGTGGGCATGGCAGGAGTCAAGGTCAGAGAGGAGAGAGGGGCAGTTTAAGCAATGCATCACAGGCCATTTATATGGATTTGGGCTTGTACTCTGAGTGAGAGAGGGCCATTGCAGCATTGTGTATAGGGGCGGCTGGATCTGACTTCCATTCTACAAGAATTCTTCACATGCTGTGTTAAGTATGGGCAGTCTGAGGGCAAAGGCAGAAGCAGAAAGACTGGGAAGGATGTTGAAGACTCAGACCAGAGGTCTGAGAAGTAGCCAGATCCTGGATTATTTCAATGGGAGAACTAATGAGACTTGCTAGTGAGATTAGATAAAGGTTGTAAAAGAATGACATGAGTCAAGAATAACTCCAAGAGTTTGGGCTTGAACACCAAAGGATGGAACTTTCGTTTTTTTTAAGATAGGGAGTGGGAGGGGGATGAGGACTTGAAGATTGATGTGTTATGTTTGAGATGCTTATTAGACATCCAAATGGAGATGTTGAGTAGGCAGTTGGAGAGAAAAATCTGAAATTCAAGGAAAAAGTCCAGACTTAAGACATATTTTTAGGTTTTAATCAGCATTTGGATGATATTTAGAGCCATGAGACCAGCTGAGATCACTCAGGTAATGAACGTAGGCGGAAAAGAGAAAACATCCAAGGACTAAACCCTGTGGCATTCCAGTATTTAGAAGTACCTACCTGGTGCAACTCTGGACAATTGCATTATTCATAATGTCTTAATCCTGCTTGGTTCAGAAAACCCTATTCTGTCAAATCAAGTAATTTAACACTCCTCCAAATTTTCTCAACAGGAGTGCTCCTGTAATACAATAGTACTTAACACTAAAATTATAGATAACTCTAGAAGTCCTCCATCTTGTTGGTGCTGAAGAAACCTTTAATTACTGACTTTCAGAAACCATTTTCAAAAGCTTCTTTGTCAATGATTAGGCTAGTGCTACACATCCAAGCAAACACAGATATCCAAAAACCTTTCTCATTGTTTACATTGAGTCAAGGGGATACTGTCCCAAAGCCAAAACTCGAATTTTATTTTTCACTAAAAGATAGTGAAATTCATCTATTGCTGCATAACAAATTACCTCCCAAAACTTAATTGCTTAAAACAACCATTCATTATCTCATAGTTCCTATAGGTCAGGAATCCAGGCGTGGTTTAGCTGGATACTCTGGCTCAGGGTTTCACATGAAGCTGCAGTAAAGGTATTAGTTGAGACTGCTGGTGTCGTTTGAAGGTTCAACTGGGGAATAATCTGCAATTGGTCAGAGGCCATCCTCAGTTCTTTGCCACATGGGCCTCTCCAGATTAATTCATTAGAGAAATCATGTGAAAAAGACCAGAAAGAGAGTGCCTACAAAACAGCGAATGCAAGGAAGACAGGAGTCACAGTTTTGTGGAAACCAAACATAAAAATGGCATCTCAACCGGGCATGGGGGCATGTATCTGTAGTCCCAGCTACTTGGGAGGCTGAGGCATGAGGATTACTTAAGCCCAGGAGTTTGAGGCTGCGGTGAGCTATGATCGTACCATTGCACTGCAGCCTGGGCAGCAAAGCAAGACTCTGTCCTAAAAAAAATAATAAAATTAAATTAAAATTTTTAAAATGGCATTTCATCGCTTGTATTGTATTTTTTGAATTAGAAGAAAGTCAGTAGGCCCAGACTATACTCAGGAGGAAGGGACTAGAAGAGGCCATGAATGTGGGGAGGCAGGAGTCACAGGGGCCATCTTAGAAATCTGCCCACCACAGAGAGCGCGAGTAATTGTTTAAGTATTGTAATAAATTTTATTATTGTTATTTTTTTGGTATGTGGATATTTAGTTGTTTTAACTATTTCTTGAAAAGACTATCTTTGTCCCATCATCAAAGATCAGTTGACTCTCTGTCCTATTCCATTGATCTATTTACCTATTCTTTCACCAGTACCACACTGTCTTGCTTACTCTAACTTTATAACGAATATTGAAGTTGAGTAGTGTCACTCCTTCATTTTTGTTCTTTTCCTTCAATATTGAGTTCGCTATTCTGGGACTTTTGCCTCTCCATATAAACTTTAGAGGCCAAGGGCTGTGGCTCATGCCTATAATCCCAGCACTTTTGGAGGCCGAGGCAGGATGATCTCTTGAGACTAGGAGTTCAAGACCAGCCTGGGCAACATAGTGAAATGCTGTCTCTATAAAAAATAAAAAAAATAAATAAAAATTAGCTGGGCATGGTGGCATGTGCCTGTAATCCTAGCTACTTGGGAGACAGAGGCAGGAGGATTGTTTGAGCCCAGGTGTTAGAGGTTACAGGAAGCTATGCTTGTACCACTATGATTTGGCCTGGGCAATAGAGCAAGACCCTGTCCCCCACACATCCCCCCCAAAAAATTTTAAAAAACACTTTAGAATCAATGGTATTTTGTTGGGATTGCATTGAATCTACAGATCAAGTTGGGAAGAACTGACATCTTGAACATGTTATCTTTCTATCCATAAATATAGAATATCTCTCCATTTATTTAGTTCTTCTTTGATATATTTCAGAGTTTTGTGGTTTTTCTCATATAGATTTTGTGCATATTTTACTAGATTTATACCTATTTAATTTTAGGGGTTATTAATGTATTTACATTATAATGTAATAGACATTATATTACATATATTAATGAATATATTACATTATAATGTAATATGTTTTTAACTTAAATTCTACTTGTTTCTTGCTAGTATATAAAAAACAATTGACATTTGTATATTAACCTTGTATCCTGCAATTTTGCTATAATCACTTATTAGTTCCAGGAGTTTTGTTTTGTTTTTTTGTTGATTCTTTCAGATTTTCTTCATAAACAATCATGTGATCTGCAAATAAGACGGTTTTGGTTCTTCCTTGTTAATCTGTATACCTTTTATTTCCTTTTCTTACTGCATTAGCTAAGATTTCCAGTACAACGTTGGAAAGCAGTAAAGCAGGGAACATCCTTGTCTTGTTCCTGATCTTGGTGAGAAAGTTTTGAGTTTCTTAACATTAATTATGATATTAGCAGTAGTTTTTGTTTGGCAAGTGTTCTTTATCAAGTTGAGGAACTTACCTTCTATTCCTAGTTTGCTAAGAGCATGGGTAATTTTTAACATCAATGAATTTAGATTTATACCATTACTACCAATAGGGTAGATGTATTTTTTAATTCAAAAAGACATTTGTTCTTTGAATGTAGTTATGATATCCCAAAATTTTTTATACTGCAAGTTACAACTCCTTGGTGAGTCATAAAATAAATTTAGTGGTCATGGCCAGCAAATGTTTTAAAAATAAAACAAAATAAAGCAGAACCTATCAGAGTACATTGCATATATAATAGCTTAGAGGAGGTACTAGGTTGTCATGCAAATTGTATTTCTTTTTAAGAGTTCTGGTCAAAATTAGTGATTTCCATAATACTGTTAAATATGACTGGGTCACCAAAACATATTTGGGAAAAACAGCCACCCTCAAACTATGCAAAGGAATGAATGTCAAAGAAAAGAAACCCCCGTGTACTCAGGTGAGCTAACTTAAACTTGAGCTTGCCAGTTCATGCTTATTACCCAGTTCCCTCATGGGGTCTGTAAAAAGTGATCAATAAGAGACTGTAAAATCCTGAACAGACATGACAGATATGACATCTTGCCTCTGCAGAGGCAAAGCAGACACACCACAAACTAATGAAAATACCCTGCACAATCCTACCCATCTTAAAAGGTCAAAAGTGAGAATTTTTTTTTTTTTTTTTTTTACAAAAAACCAGCTGTAAGTGCCTACAAACAGGCTGTAAGTGCCTGCTCAAGACAGACGAGGCCATTTTTCAATCACAGCACCCCTTCCTTCTCTAAGGAGAAGGCCACCACAGACAGACAAATTTTGCAGCCACAGACAGAATGCCATCATCAGTACTTTTCCCAAGGCCTTGGCGGGTTTGGAGCCTGAGATCCACTCACTCTGTGCGTCCCCAACACCACCTCTGGCTCCTGGCCTAAATATCCAGATAGCTCCAGCTTTAGCAGTGATTACCAATAGGTAGAAAACAAAAGACTGTCCAGTTTCATCATCTCTTCTACCTGAAAAGTCCCTCTTAAGATCAATGCTTAGATTCTGCTGTAGAGACAGCAAGGTCTTCATCTCTCATCCATCCTTATCAGCCAGACAGCAAACAAGCCAAGTTTCAGTTACGGAGTCCAGATTTGAAACATACATCATACGCCTGGTGTTTCACATTTTCCACAGCACTGCACTGCAGATCTTCCTGGTTTCGTGTGAGAGTGCTTCAGATCGCATGAAACCAAAGCCAGGAACTGGTGAGAGATGCTGAAAGTCAGGGCGTGTTGGCAGTGTTGACTTTGTAGAGGAGTGGAGGTTCAGTTAACAGCATGTGCAATCTATTAGCTTTGGGTCTTGAGGAAAAAGGGAAGGAGAAAGCAGAAGAGACAGAGGTGGAAGGACTCGCTTCGTGGTTTCAGTCAAAGCTTTAGTCTCTCCTAATTCTTAGAGATGAAAAGAGCTAACCACTTTGCAAGCTTTGCATAAAGTGAATTTGGAAGTATTTTTGCATTTTCATTTAGCATTTAATAATACCACAGTCTAAAAAAATTTCATTTAAAGTTGGATGAAGACCCAAAAGGCTTATCCTTCTATGTATCCCATTTGTTACAGATATAGAATCACAGCGAAGTTTGAAAGTTAAATATTGTTTGCTGATATGGTATGTTATTAGTTAGTTAATTCCAAAATAGCTTTGACATTAAATTGAGGGTAGTGTCTAGGTCTTAGATCTATTACAAGTTGGGAAAAGGGATATTTCTACTTTTCTTAAAAATGAGTCACATTCTTAAAAACTTGTTATGTGATAAAATCTGAGAAACACAGCATGAGGTTTATCTGTTTATTTACTTTTTATTTTTGCTATGGAGTAAGATGAGAGAGCCAAGTTACTCTTAGATTTATAGACATCTGGATTAGCGTCATTGTAAATTGCTATTTGTGGTTTCATCAAAAAAAAAAAAATGCCAAAAAGAAAGGCTGTTACTCTTTCTCAAGAAGTATTTATATTTAGATTAAGATTAGATTCATATTAGATTAAGGTTAGGCTTAAATTAAGATTAGATTCACATTTAGATTAAGATTAGATTTAGATTAAGGTTATATTTAGATTTAGATTAAGAAGCTGGGTAAAAATAGCCTACCTAGCTCTATCAGTTAGAAATGCTGTGGGCTACAATTAATACCAAGCCAACTAATGCAGCCTTAAATAAGTGAGAATTTACTCACATAATGAGAAAATCTAAGGTAGACAGTGTCCAGAGCTGGTCACTATGTTAACAAGAGGCCGGGCCCTTTTTACTCTCAGCTTCACCAACCACATGATGATGTAGCAAGATGGCTGCTGCATCACATCCAATTCAAGGCATGAAAAATAGGAAATGTTGACATTAGCAACATGTGTCCCTTTTATCAAGAATGCTAAAACTTCACAGAAGGCCTTCTGCTTGTATCTCATTAGCCCCAACTCAGCCTCCTGGCAAAGTGTAGCTCTGAGGGGGACTGAAAAAGCAAGTATTTAGATTTTCCATTCTTTAGAGTAGAGATGGGAAGAAGAAAAGGGTCTTAGGAATGGATACTGGAAAGACAGTTAAATCAGCTCTGAACAAAAAAAAGGTAGAGCTTCAACTCACAACCACTCCTACCTCCCGCAAAGATGGCGGAGCTTTGTCCCCACATAGAGAGAAATATAAGAAGAAACCTGGACTTTTAAAGACCAACGGGAAAGCTCATTACTTTTTCTGCATGATTGTATAGGACACTAAAAGCCATCCAGTCTAAAGATGTAAACTCAATGTCATAGTTACAAATTAAAAGTTATTAAATAAGTTGTAAACCACATATGTTAAAAAAAAAAGAAACCAAGTAATGTTTGTTATAATGTTTGTGTGAAGCAAACTAGATATACATGTCAATGAGACCTGGTTTAAACCCTGATATTTCTTATAATCATCTCTTACACATTCTTATTTATGCATTCATTCATTCAAATATCAACTCAATCATTTAATAAGAAGAGCACATAAAAAATCTATAAATATAATAATTTTCACATTTCTAACTCACATAAAAGTCTAACCTATGAACTGAAGATGAAAGCTATTTCATTTCAAATAAAAGCTCTAACTATAAAAATGTGGTTCTCTAAAATTGACATTATTATAAAGGAAGTAAATTAATGAGTTGTTGGTTTCAGGATATTTACCTTGATCATATCATAGGACCTGGAAATGAGAAAGTCTCATTACAAAATCAGTGTGGGTCTTACCAAATCAGTAACTTTGGACTTCTTACGAGGGCCATTATAGGCATCTCAATATACAGTTACTTTTATGTTCATGCTGGTTTAACAGCAAAATAAAAATTTCAAAAATATAATAAACGAATAATAGGTTGTTAATTGGTGTATATGATAAGAACATATTAAAAGCTGAAGGACACATGGCCCTGAAGATGTAGAAGGACAGAGACTGGAGAATTGGAAAGACAATGGAGTATCGGGTTAATTACTAGAAGAATGGAGTGGAAGCAATCAGAAAATACAAAAGTTGTATTTAAGAAAATGGAAATGGAGGTAACAAGTGGAAAATCAGAACCGAATTGAGAATATCTTAAAGGTTCTAAAGAGAGGGGAAGTAGACGAGGCAGAAGAAGAAGGCCGATGCTAAGCTGATTTGACCAGTACAGACAGAGAAATAAAACCACTGAGAGGGAAGGGAAGCTCTCATTTGGGAAGCTGGGATCTGTTGTGCCTGAAGGAACCAAAGTGCAGTGTTAGGAGAATCCTAACTACTCTCCTGAACAGAGGTCTCCATAGGTCTGAGCTTTTGTTTCAGTGATAAGTGATGTCAATATTTTTGGAAGAACGTGGCTATTGAATCTGCTCATGAATGACCTTCATGCCTAGAGCAGAGCTGGCTTTTCAGTAGGCCAAGCTAGGAATCTGGGCAGAAAACTGTTGCCACCGGGTGGATTCATGCTACAGAGCTTGGACAACCTGTTCTTTGGCACTGCTGATAACTAACCCACCTTTAACCCACTCTGTTCCCCATTCTTGACAGGGACTAAGTGAGAAGGTTGTCCTTTTTTAGGAGCTTAATTGAGCCTTTAAAAGCCAAACTTCAGAGGTTCAGCAGGTTTTGTGTGCTGTACGTGTCTCAGCAAGAGGTTAATTTTTTATTCCCAACAGGCTCAAAGAATGCACTTGGAAGAAAGAGTAAGGAAGGGATAGGAAATGAAATATAATTTCCATTCTCAGAGAGAACGTCATGCAAATTCTGAGGCAGTTAGGAAAATATTTCCCCCTTCTCCTTATGCTTTTAGCCTCTACTGTGTTTAAGAATTAATACATGTTCTTGAAAGGCCTATTTGTGTCTGCAGAACTGAGCTGGGTCAACGCCACGTAGCCAGTCAACCCAATAGAGATGTTGAGACAACACCGTCACCAACAAAGTCCTCCATGAAGAGACTTAGAGAGGGGGGCCAGATAGCTTTGAGATGATGCTGAAGACCATCTTTGCCCAGAACTGAGCTTACACTGACATCTCAGAATTCAGACCAGCTCGTCTCCATAGATTTTCCTTCAGCAACATCCCAAGTGATCCATCAGATAGCCTTGGCCTTGCACCAGCGGCTTTAGCGTGAGTGCTCACAGAGCCGAGGCTGGAGCAGAGAAATCCATTTCTTGCCCTGAGGCCCACATTCCAGTGAGTGATGGAGAGAGTGTGGACCATCTCCAGAAGATGCCAAAGAAAGAAACTCCACCATGGGCTGCCTCCACCCCCTATTAACTAATGAAGATGACACTTATTTCACACAACTACACTGTGCCAACTTCTACTCACTCTGGACCTGGGCATAACACAAACAATGTGGCTTCTTTTTCCAGACCCCTGTTTGGCAGCCATACACCCCTCATAAAAGTAACCAGTCCCTCAGTCTGAGGACAACACGGGGCATGTCTATTAAGGCTCAGTTAATGGACAAGAAGTATTCGCCCAGACATGCTGTAAACCGAACAGGCATCTTTATGTGAGTGAGAAAAAGAAGGCTCAGAACAGAACCGGAACTGTCAGGGCGGATGCAGGGGAGTCTAGGAAGCAGTAAGAAATCCCTGCCTTACCCACGTGCTGTGTTTCCATGAGAAACATGATTTAATAATAACAGATAGGTGCCCCAGGAAATAAAGCAGGGAGGGGCCCAACAATACGTGTGCAACACGTAGGATTAGGAGTGATTAGTAGGAACAAAGGAAGGGCCGGTTAATGTTTTGGGCAAACAGAAGACTTGACAGGTGCAGCGTCGCTGTGTACACACCGTGGCGGCGAGGCTTGTGAGCGGCTTCCACACAGCAGTGGGTTTAGCAACGCAAGATTTGCCTCCAGGACTAATTGCCATTCGCTCTTCTATCCTTTGGCAACAGCTCTCCCTTTGTGAATGTCCTTGGAGGAAACAGAAAACCTCCCCTGGCTTTGATTTTGCTTTATTCACCTATCTTTGCCCTAATCTGGTCCCAGCAAGGTGGGGTGTGTCTCAGATGCACTTCAGCAGTCGTGTGACCTGGGACTAAATGCTTACGCCTGGTGGAAAGAGAGGGAGGAGAGTGATGCTATGGGTTTGTGACCTGTATGTCAGGGGCTAGAGGGATGCGGGCGCATCTGTGCTGCCCTGCGCAGAAGGGCCCCTGACGTCCTGTATGTTTGTTCTGTGCCACCACCTGCTCTGTCCTTGGGAAAGAAGCTCTATACCTACGCACCTCTGCACTTTCCCTTTTCCATGGGGGACTATCTGGCCCGCACTTCCTAGGGGATCTAAACCTGCCTTCAGTGAGAGGCATTTTGGGGGGGCTCACACTACGGAGGTTACAATTCCTCAGAGAGCATTTTCTAAAAAGAGAATTCTAGCTAGGAGGAGTCCATTGTACTAATCTGCCCCAACTCCTGTTTACCTAGAGATTTCTGCTATTAAAACGTGGAGCTTTGTTCCAGGAAGGAGCCATCTGCTTGCATATGAATGCCCGCTCATGGTGGCAGTCTCAGTAGAGTCAGACGACGTGTTCCTCTGCTTTTTCTTCTCACTGCTCACTCCAAGGCCAGCAAGGCCTGGTTTTCTTAGCCTTTGGCACTTACGGCAACAAAGGATCTGGAATGCTGGCCAGGCTCTGCTGCCAGATCCAGTCAGAGCTGTTCTTGAGACACTCTGACCATTCAGGCACTGCCCTCCCACGCGCACTTCCTATACCCGGGGAACCTTTCCACCACCTGCCTCTTTCCTGTGCACCACTCGCCTGCCCAATGCATCTGATTTTATCAGGTCATCTCTGACTCATTTTGAATGGTTATTTATACCGACTGTACTTACAATTAACAGCAATGGGGAATTCTTCAAGAGGGGAGGTAGTAACCCAAAGCAGATGTTGAAGACCCCAGAGAACAGATGCTTAGGGCAGCCAACCTAAGGGGTTACACTCTATGTCTAGGAAGAATGAGGCGAGTGAAATGAAGGAGTCAGATAAAGTGGCTAGAGACAGAAGCAGGAGAGTGGGTCTCAGTATTAGATCCCTGTAACTCTGGCTGCAGAAAGAGGAAATGAATCACTTGGAGCTGACTACCAGACACTGCACATGAGATGAGAAATTCTGATAGTTTCCTGAATGCTGGGCCATTCGATTCTCATTCTGGCTCACACCCACCCCATGGGAACCCCAGCTCTGACAGCCTGTCACCAAGTCACAGGCTCCAAAGCACAGTGACAGACCTGAATGAGGCAGGGCCTCTTTTTTCAGAGTAAACCCTGTCAAAAACCACTCAAGAGCTCCACAGTCGGGAGACAACTCTGAGAGTAATTTAAATCAAATCCTGAATCCTCTCCTGGCATTCACACCCCGAATCACGTTCTCATATCCCAATTTTGTGCTTAGAGTTTTAAAAAGCTTACAGCTGAATCACTCACATCCAGGTAAATGGGAAGGGCCGTGGGCTCAGTCCTAGGGCTGTTAACAAATACCATCATAGCTGTGCCTCTCCACCGGGCTCTTGCAGCCCTGCTTCCACACCGCCAGGCTCTAGCCATGGAGGACATGGTCCCCAGCAGGGGGGAGGGAGCCTGCGACCCTGGGGACATAACTGATAACAGTTTACATCTACTGCAACTGACTCATGCAGATACTGTATATACACAAACTCTAATTCGTACAACAGCCCTGTAAGGTGAGTATTTTCATCTCAATTTTACAGATAAAGAACCAGGTGCAAATATCACAGGTAATTTGTCCAAAGTCACGTAATCAGCAACAAGGGTAAGTATCCGTCATGGGCTAGGATCCGCAGCAGCGGACAATGAAACAGGGGTTCATATGAAAGTGCTTCTTTAGGAGAGCTTCCTAGGAACTCTGATAAAAGAATGGGGCAGTGGGACCCGGAAGGGAAATAGGCCAGATAAAGGTGCAATGTCAAGGAAAGACCTAACAGCGAGCTCTGAGGACAGTGTCAGTCTTAGGGTTGATCCAGTTAGGAGACAGGAGAGTGGGGGTATTTATACCCCTGCAGCAGTAGGTTCTAAGCGAGGGACTACTCCAAGGGAAATGCAGACTCCCAGAGATTTCCTTGCTTTGTCAGTATGTTGGTTCCAACAGTCTGAGGGAAATACCCTGGCAAAGAGAATCAAGGGCTGGCTGTTGGGAGCAGACTGGGAGCTGGTGCTTGCCAGTGGTAAAGCCACCCAGGCCTGGGTGGATCGCCAATACCACGAGCTCTCCAAGGCATGCTCAGACCCAAAGGCCATGCTTCTCTGCTGGCACACACCCCTGCCAAGACACGGCCAGAAAGCTGTGGGCCTCCAGCACAGTGGCTGCCATGCTGGGCCTTGGCCGCAGCATTCTCCGGGACTGGGCGTGGGCAGGGTCTGTCACAGTGCTGTCACAGGGAACAAAGAGGGGCAAAGGCCCATTCATCCCATGCCACATAGTCACATGGAGCCTCACCTTTAAGCTTTTGGGTGTAGCAGAGATAAAATGAGATAATGGAAAGATGTCATCATTCAATTTTAAATTCTGAGACCCAGACTGTCTCTAATGTACTATAAATTATATTTTCTACATTTCCTAAAATTATCTGGTAATTAGCCCATTTATATTACATGACATTTCCGTCTGTGATAGGCCATTTTTGATCTATTTTTAGAATTAAATCAATAGATTATGAATAGAATGTAGCAATGATTTAAAGCATAATAGTCATGATATTCTCAGTTTTATCAATCTTTAAAGTATATTATTTTGCTACAAGATTTCTGATGTTTAACGTCAGCCCAATATTTTTCAATCATATTTTTGTCCTGTATAAAAATCAACAAAGTATGACATTGCTTATTAAAAGCAGCATCTTCTTAAATATAAATATTTTTACAATGCCATGATTTTTGTTAGCCTATTTTGGCATCTTTAATTGTTAACACACTGGAAACCTCGATATGAGGGGGAGGCTGAGCCTCTCTGAAATCCTGACCCTTCCATGAGGAGGAGCTGCCTGGGTCACCTATGCTCTGTCTTGGACCCCTGGTGTCTGGAGGGGCCCAGGGGAATATGAGTGCCCTTGACATTGTTTACAGCAGTGGTCTTCAAAGTTTTGTTTAATATCTGTATTGGAAAAAAAAATTCAATTCATTCCTAATACCTGCAGGACAGAATTTTGACCTTGCTCTTTCAGTTCTTGGCCAATGAGATGATAACTTGATTGCAGTTCTCTTTAGCATGTCTCTGGCCCCCTGACTGAGTGCCAAGCACTGTGCTGGATGCTGGGGTCCAAAGACAAATAAGACATATTCCCCGCCTTGGAGGAGTTTGTGGTCCAGTGGGGAAAATAGCCCATACCTACCAGGCAAGGGCATGGGGCAGGACAGTAAACCCAGGGTTAAGAGCAGGTCACAGAAGACCCTCAAGCTATGGTGAAACTCAACTCAGCCAGCTTTAAGCAGATTAAATATGATTATCATCCCAACCACCCAATGCACTGAAGGAAGCAAAAATTTCAGAGTGAAAAGGCAAAACTTTCTTGCAAGGTGCAGGAGGAATGTACTTTTAGACATGAGACAAGGAGCTCTGGCTGAGGTGGGAGACCTTGCTCAGTCAGAAGTGGGACTTCATACCAGTCCCTGCAGAGACCCAGTGGAGGTGAATCCTGAGCTATAGTCTCTGGGGACGGCACTCTGGTTTCTGAAACCTGATGTGAAGCTCGTCGGGCTGGGGAGCAGGAACAGGGAGGTCTTGTGCATCCTGGTCCCCTGGTGTGAGCACCACCTTCAGCCCTCGCATCAGAACCTTCAGAAAAAAGGAACAGCCAGAGGTTGGTGAACAGACACACTAGACAGGAGGAATATTTTCAAATAGCTAGAAGAGGCGATGTTGAATGTTCCCAACACAAAAAAAACTGATTAACGTTAGAAGTGATAGATATGCTAATTACCCTGATTTGAGCCTTACACATTGTATATATGCATCAAAATATAAATATGCACAAATATGTCAATTAAAAATAATAATAAAAGCAAAAAAAATAATTAAGTCATCAACTATTTCCCCTCTTGGTGAATTAATCTTCCGTAAGGCTTATTTTTTGCTTCCACTCCTCCTGCTCTCTGGGCTCCCCTACCCAAAGCTTATGTCCTCCAGCTCCATGGGTGCTGCCCTCTTTCCAGCTCCTGCCTGCACCCTTTTCCCCCTCAGCCTCAGCCTCTTCCCCAAGTCCATGCCCTACCAGGAACTGCTATAGCTGAATGTTGGTGTCCCCCAAATTCGTATGTTGAAATCCTAATCCCCAATGTGATGGTGTTAGGAGGTGAGGCCTTTGGATTAGGTCATGAGGGTGGAGCCCTCATGAATGAGATTAACACCTTTATAGAAGAGGCCCCAGGGAGCTGCCTTGCCCTCTACCATGAAGGACTCAGCAAGAAGACACCATCTTTCAGGGAGTGGGCCCTCGCCAGACACTGAATCTGCTGGCGTCTTGTTCTTGAACTTCCCAGCTTCAAGAGCTGTGAAAAATAGATTTCTGTTGTTTATAAGTCTCCCCCCAGTCTATGGTATTCTGTTATACCAGCCCAAATGGACCAAGGCATTATCTAAAAGCATCAGAAGCAGAAGATGCAAAGATGGCAGAATTCCCGAAGCAAGAGGGGAAATCTCTTCTCATTTATTCTAATGATCCACTTTGTAAGTCTCATCACTTCACACAGGGGGACTCAGGCCCATGAAGGTTGGTAACTTCAGCTGGGCAGGCTTAGTCTTGCTCAGCTTTGAAGAGCTGGTTAACAGTTCCAGGTTATTATGGACTAAATGTTTGTGCCCCCCAAAGTTTGTATGTATTTGGAGGTGGGGCCTTTGGGAGGTGATTAGATGTAGATGAGACCATGAGGGTGGGGCCCCCATGATGGGATTAGCGTCCTTATAAGAGGAGGAAGAGAGACCTGCGCTCTCTCCCTCTCTCTCTGCCCTGTGAGGAAATGATGAGATGCAGTTGTCTGCAATCCAGGAAAAGGACCCTCACCAAGAACCAAACTGTGCTGGTGCCCTGATCTTGGATTTCCCAGTCTCCAGGACTGTAAGAAATAAATGTCTATTGTTTGTCACCCAGTCTATGGTATTTTGTTCTAGCGGCCTAAGCTGACTAAAACAAAGGTTAAAATGGCTTAGAAATGATGCAGTTCCTTTACTTATTTTATGGTCAAAATCCTCTCATTTAGACTGTCCTTCAATTATCCTGAAATAATGACCTTTCATTGTACCATTATATATTCACCCCACAGAAAACACCAACCATGGAGCAAAGGACTGCTGTTTACTTTCCTTGTTTTGAGTGGCAAGAGCTGTGTATCAAAGTAGCCCTGTTGATTAATGGTTCTCAAAGTGGAGTTTCCCCAATCGTATAATCAGAATTGTCTGGGGCATGAACTATTCACATTCCTATCCCACCATCCCCTTTGAGGGGAGAGCAGGGGAATGAGAGTGATTCTGATTAAATTTTTTTTCCTGCCTCAAATTTGGGACTCATTGCCCCAGAACGTATAAGTTGGAATTGCTTTTCTTCCCAATTTGGAAATTAACTAGTCTTCCTAAGACTCATGAACACTCAGACTGTGAAAGCCTGTGTTTTCTCTCCAAAGGGAATGACACGTCGGCCCCCACTCCACTGTGCGCACGCTCACCTCCCCTTCTCTGCTCACAGCCAAGCCCATGGCACATTGCCCAGCTGGTGGGCACGTTCTGGCTGCCCGGCAGCTCTTCAGTCATCTGTTTCAAATTCATTACCCAAATGTGCATAAATGATCATTTGGAGTCGCTATCATATTTCTCATCTGAAGGGATCATGTGTGGGGAAAACGTGCCCCTTTGACAGAGATGTTATTTCAGCGGGTATCTTTTTTCAAAGGGTTCCCCCTTTATCTGAACTATCAAATTGTTCCTACTTCCATAAAAGCAGGGCAGCTATTGTAATGGAAATTTATATACACAGTGTAAATGCTGAGCTTGTTTGTTATTTGAAAGAAACTGCTAGAGACTGAATAGATCAGGTGTGTCCTGGTCCTTGTTTCCTGCGGTAGATTCAAAGGCTGGTCTTAAAGTGAATCCCTCCCTCTTCCTTATTCGGGTTACAAAGGCCACCGAGGAGGAAGCATGTGCCTCCCACGGGCAGAGCACAGAGCAACCCATCTCTCCACCCTCTCAGGCTGTGGAGCTCCTGCCTGGCCCTGGGTGCCTGGCTTGCCAAGCCTTGGGTTAATAATCTCACGCTTTGTTTTTTTTTTTTCTTATTTCAGGGTATTGTGAGGGTACAAACATTATGGTTACACTTTATGTCTTTGCCTAACCCAAGTGCGGGTTAAAGGCATGCCCTTCCTCCCTACAGTACTCCGCATGTCCTTTAGTTGTGGATTTATGCCCGCCCAAATCCCCCTAATCCCTGGAGAGTATTTCTGCCATGTGATCACCCTAGTGTTGATCAGTTAGTACCAATTTGATGACGAGTACAAGTGGAGCCCATTCTTCCGCTCTTGTGGTGCCTCACTTTGGATAATGGGCTTAAGTTTAATCCAGGAAAGTATAAGAGGTTCTAGATCAC
>CAUYRB010084077.1:0-41613 GCA_963574695.1 Propithecus perrieri | reverse complement strand
CCGATTAATTTCTTTCTAATTTTAGTAGAGACGGGGTCTCGCTCTTGCTCAGGCTGGTCTCGAACTCCTGAGCTCAAACAATCCACCCGCCTCGGCCTCCCAGAGAGCTAGGATTACAGGTGTGAGCCACCGCGCCCGGCCTCGATATTTTGTTTTATAACTTTATATTTATGTATCATACCTGTCATCTCATTTTACCCAGAAAACAACCCTGTAAAGTAGATATTATTATCCCCATTTTACAACTGAGGAAATAAGGCTCTGAGATTGTGACATCCAAAATTTGTCAGCTGCTAAGAGAAAAAACCAGGACTCGAATTCTTGTCTGCTGACTCCAGATCATCCTGTCCTTTTCCCTAAGTCTCTCCTGCTGAAAACAGGCACTCTTCTTATTGCCTCTCCCTTTTCCCTTCTGCTAAACAACAACAACAACAAAAAAATGTTTTTCACCTTCTAAGGCCTTGTAGAGGTTCTGTCTTCACAATCAATGTATGCCAAGAGCCTCCAGCTCAGGGTGACGTTGTCCTTCTCTGAAAATGCAGTGTTCTTTGTCACACGGAGACTCCAAAGAGGGAAGAGCACTCCCTCGTGTTGGGGCTGCACGCAAGGGTCAACTGCACAAATCGGGATTTGTGCAGATGTATTGTAGCTTCCACTTACATTTCTTTGTTCTCATCTATTTTTATTCCTATGTTTCATAATGTACCTCATACATCCTTTCTAAATGAATAATGAACACATCTAAGGATGTATGCTCACTGTTCCCAATCTTAAAATTTGAAGACTACTAGTATATACAACTTTTTGTCAATTAATCACATACGGTCCTGTGACACTTTTGAGTATTCACCTTTTACATTATAATTTTAAATGTAAGAGGTTTCCCTCTTGATAGAAGGTTCCATGGCTTAGAGTTCTTTGCACATCTCACAGCACCTAACGGGTATACTAAGCACTAACGCTGCTGTGGACACTTTGGCTACAAATACTAGTTGTAGCATTACAAATGATAAAAAGACACAATCCTACAGTATTTAACTGTGCAATATCTTAACTGCTTTCTGCGTGTTTTCACTTACAAAATTGTGTTTGTTCTTTACGTAATCTAGTGGAGAAGGCAGAGGAAGCATCATGATCCCTGCATTCCATTTGAGGAATCTGGAATTCCTAAGCATTAAGGAACTCCCCAATGCCACACAATTGTACATGAAAATATCAAAACTCATACTCTTTCATCTCTGAATAATATTTACTAGGTTGCTATGGTATCCTCATAAGATAATGAAAGGATCACTGTGAAATTCCTCTTTTATAAACCTTCGATGGTAACTTAGTAAAATAGCATAGTTTAAAAACAAACAAACAAAAACTCTGCAATCAGGATGCTTTTTTTTTTGTATATCCAACATGGTATTGTTCCTTTTCGCTTTTTAAAATTTATTTATTTATTTATTTTAATTGACAGAAGATGTTAGCGTCTACACCTGAGAGGACTCTTTGCCTTGCTAACTCCAGGAGGCAGTGTGGTAGGTACGACGGCAAAAGGGTGATCTTAGAAGCCTGAGTAAACATTTGTTGTTTTGCTCATTTATTTGGTTTTTATTTGTTCTCACCATTCACCACCTATCAGTACTCATCTGTTTTTGGAGAATTTCCTTCCCTGAGTCCACTGCTCTCTAAGGTAGAAGTCAGGAACTCACTCTTCCATCCAACCCTGCAGGTAAAGGCAGCCATGTGACCTGAGCCCAGCCAGTCAGGACATGACAATGCAAAACAACAGGTGCCAGTGGGCTGGACAGGCAAGGTGGAGGTGATCCCCCAGACCGCAGTGGTGGCACCTCTAGCTTAAGTGTTCGCTGCCTGACGCTGGCCTGGTGAGCTGTGCTACCCATGCCTCGCAGAGACGGGAGGGGCAACGGTATCGCTCGTGGAACAATTCCGTGCTGTGCATTGGAAACTGTTCCTGGAGTGAAGACTGGAGTGACTGTGAAGACAGAACTTCTACCAGGCCTAGAGTGAAGACCCCAAGCCAAAGAGGCCCCTCCCAAAGACAATATTGTGAGATTTAATAAATTCCTTTTCTGCTTCCACTACTCAGAGTGGGTTTCTATAGAGATCTTGAGCAAGCTACTTATTCGCTTTGTCTCAGTTTCCTCATCTGTAAAACTGGAAATAGTTTTACATGAGATTGTCTTAAGGATTGGAGCTAATGTACATAAAACTCTTAGCCCCACAAGAGCTTAAAAGGTGGTAGATACCATTTGCATTGTGAAGAGCAGTTATGACGCTCTATTCGTGTGTCTGCACAAGCGATTGAGTTGAAAGATTCTCAGTAGTAGTCTTACAAGTGAGCATTTCAGGGCCATGTACTGATAATGCAGGAAAAAAAGCAAGAAGGAAAATTTACGTGTAGTACCTTTGGATCCAGGATTGTTCCAAACACCAAGATGAAGAAGCCCTGTGAAAAACAGAAGGAGGAGGAAAGGCTATTTACAAAATAATTATGGTAATAAATAACAGCATTTATTATCAGTTCCTATTTTGATAAAAATAAAATAACCTTATTAAATATTTTAATTTCCCATTTTTAGGAAAAAACACCTATACCCATTCATTCAACAAATATCAATTGTCTTCCAGGTACCGGCCCCTGTTCCAGACATTTGGGATACCTCAGTAAAGCAAATAGACCGAAGTCCCTGCTTCATACAGGAATATTTTAGAAATTTCTTTTAAAGCTGAGCAAAAGAGAAGTGTTTTGCATTTAGCAGGAACTGTACCTTTCATCAGAATATAATAATCCAAAAGTCAGAGATAGGCAATAGACAGCAGCCTTACTGTCCCAGAACAATAAGGAAGGAAAGAGACGTCACAGAAAAGAGCGGAAACAGCAATGCCGAGCTTCCTGTAACACCCTCGAACTCCTTCTCCCAGCCACAAAAAAAGAATATAATAAAATTTGCAAAGAAAAATCAAATATACATGTCCTCAGAAAAATTAGTAAAACATCAAATAGATTGAGTTTCCAAACACATAACAGGTGCTCCCAATATGATGATATAGAGGGAATTAATTAGCTTTTATCTTTTATAATCCATACAAAGAAAGATCCCATAAAGTCAAAAGCAGGCTGTTCCTCTAGAGTTTTAGTCCATGTGGGTT
Organism: Propithecus perrieri; assembly: GCA_963574695.1. Lineage (NCBI taxonomy): Eukaryota > Metazoa > Chordata > Mammalia > Primates > Indriidae > Propithecus > Propithecus perrieri. The sequence continues at coordinate 38,451 of CAUYRB010084077.1, read as the reverse complement.
TTTTACTATTTTTTCTCCACATACATTGGCACAAAACCACCCTGGAGGAAGGAAGAGTAGGTAGTAGTCCCATCTTTCAGATAAAAAACAAAAAAAGGAAGCTCAGAGATTCAACTTTCAAAAAGTGAAAGCCAGCAACATTCATCAGACAAAATGTCTCTTGAATGTGCAATTACTTGGGTCATGGCTCACCTGAAAAGGGAGGTGAGATAATGACTTTTAACTTAGGCATTCCCCTCGTTAAGCTGCTGTTATTTTATAAATGAATATGAACTCTCACCCAGCCGGAAGCCTGCTAAGGCACATGGGTTTAATACAACTGGCAACATAAAGATGTTACCACCTTGTGTTATCAGCAAGAACAACACTAAACCTACTGCTACTGCTAGTTGGTGAAAGCTCAGATGAAAGGTAGAGGACTTTAGAGGCACCAGCGTACAGCAACTAATCCTGTCACCCAGCACACTAAAATACACCTTTCCATTTAGCTAGTCCAACAAACACTCAAAATCTTGATCCCTGTGTAGCTTTTATCAGATTGTTCTTCTGTGTGACACTCAGCCTGCAAGGTAATCATTGGATTCTGTCATTGTGTGTGCTAAGAAAATGTCATTGTTGGCATGGTCCAATAGGTTACAAAATGTCATTGTTATAAAGATGCTTGGGACAAATACATCCCAACCTGGTTTTAGTCCTACGAATAAATTTTAAATCAGAATCTCCATGAACTTGGCCCAAGAATTAAATTTTTCAGAGATCTGGGAACCACAATTTTAGCATGTGTCTTCCACAAATATGCTAATAGCTAATCTTCTTTGGCTAAAGGACTAAGAGAAATTTCTCCCCTCGTAAGGTATTAAATGCCTTAGGGCTGGACTATCTACATTTGTAACTGCAAGATTTAGCATAATGCTTGGCACAAAATAATAAATGTGGTGTCTGTATTTGAGTATATGTGTGTGTGTTTAATTTCTTTATTATGCAACTTGCACCTGTATAGCCAGGGAAACATTCCACTAGAACCATTTTTTATTGGCCCATGCTACCTTGGAGAAAGTTATGCAAAATATCATTTAGAAGATTTGTGTAAAAGAGGAGCCATAAAGTTTAGTACCTAAAAAGAATTCACCAGTAGCAGCTTCTTTGCACTTCTTTTAGTAGGTAAAGCATAATTTGAGCAGGTAAATCTCAACGTGTTCTCCCAGGTTTTAATATATGTGCTTTATTTTTCTCCCACCAAAACGGCTATAAGGGGTTCTCAAAAACCTCACCCAGCCCACAATTACTCTCAGTAAATAAAAGAGAGGATACCAACCAGAAGTTATGGATTGACAAGGTGGGCAGGCAAACCAGCAACTGACCACATAATAAAACTTCCATACAGTAAAAGAGATGGTTGAGTTTTAAAACCAGTGGAGACACGGCCACATGGATAAGACCAGGAACTTTTTAAAGGAGTCTTCCTCCTACATCCTCTGCACATCTCAATATGTCTCAGAATCTCTCTTCTCTGTCTGCTACAACAGCCTCAGAAGCCCCTCATCTCTTCTCACCCTGAGACCCCGCTCCTCCAGCTTCTTCCCTCCCCAATGCTGGGTCTCCCACCTCAGCAGGTCCACGGCTCCTCCCCCTCTCCCCAGGATTCCCCAATCCAGCCATATGCCAGTAAATGGCAATAACTGACTCTCTGAATTTGTAGCATTTGCCAATCCCTAGGATTAAGCTCTCCCACTGTGGCTTATTTAGATCTAGCAACGGGACATAACCGAGTGCGGAGTTAAGAAAAGATGGGCAGTCGCACGTCACTGTACAGAATTTCCACCACACAGATACCATAGATGCAAATAACCTCAAGAGCACAGGAAAAGGTAGACAAATAATCAGGAAGTGATGAGTTTTGAGGATTGTCTCACCTTTGTTTTTAATCTAAGTTATTTAATTGCAAGTCTATATATTAGTAATTTAATTTTTATTGATGACTGTGTTGATAACCAGCTCGCAAAATTCCTGAAAGCATAAATAACAGTCAGCTGCCATGAGCCAGTACAGGACCACTGCCGCACAGCACTGCCTAATAATCCACCCCCTTCCTCTAGTGTGTGGCCTTCCCCAACTCCCTGCTCTCAGTTCCTGGTGCCCCATAGGTATCGGTGCTTAGATGGGCCCCACTGGCTCCTTGCCAGGAGTCAAGGCAGAAACTGAATTGAAATTACAAATGGGTTGTATGATGACAGGTCAAGGTGTTCATGATATGAAAATATAAGTGCTCCTAGCCCGGTCCAAAACAAAAACCACAGGTAAGAGGGCCTCAAGGGCGATGAGAGAAGGAAAATGCTATGGAGCAAGTCACAAGCTCACTAAGGGCTGGTGAATAACAGGCATGGGATATGTTGAACTGAAATTTAGGAAAACTGGGGTTTTCCCCCAGTCCTATCAATGACTAGCTTTGTAAAAATATATAAGGCAATTGATAGTTACTAAGAGCTATACAAATGCAGGGTACAATTAACATTTCTGTAAAAATTCGAAAAAAAAAAAGGAGATACAAAATGTGAGATACCCCTATTATTAATAACATTGTTCTCCAGGACATCAAAGTGTTTATTAGAAAATGAAATCATTTATACATAAATTTTGAAAGACAAAAATGAGAAGATACTTGACTTAAAATCTCTATCATCAATTACGTAAAACATTTATTTGAAAGTAGTCTTACTGGCTACTGCATACACTCAGGAAAAAGTGATATTTTTAGAGATCTTCAGAAAAAAATAAAAGCTTTCTTTTCAATTAGTTTCTATCTACATATTTAGCATTCAGTATAATAAACTTTGGCTCATTGGTACCCTGTAACCAATGGAAAAAAATTTCAACCAAGAGGAAAATTATTGAATATGGAATACTATGTAGCCATTAGAGACATATTTATACACAGTAACCTGGCAAAATAATTCTAGTGTATATTGTTAAGTGTAAAAGCAAGCTTAATAATAATATATATTGTCTTTTTAACCCCTATGTTATGTGACAATATAGGAAATTTGGCAAGGATACACATGAAACTGTGAACATTGCTTAATTCACAGAAGTGAGATAAGAGAGGAAAAGCTATTTATCTTTACTACCACTCTTTTTAGCTTGCCTTGTTAAAATAAGGGGGTTTCAAATGATAACTAAAAATTCTAAGTGGAAGGAAATATATTAAACATGCAAATTTTAATACCTCCAGTTAAATACCTAAATTCCGGGGATGATGTTATTGCTTAATTTCTAAGACATATCAACTCAGCCTATTATTAGGCTGTTTATGATCTTTAGACCATTTTAGTACTTGACACTTTCCCATTCACCATTTTATTTCCTTTTCTGAATACCTCTACGTAAAGTGAGCAGTTCATACCATTTTGTATATGAGGAAAATATGGCTTTAAAAAGTTAAGTAAATATCCCAAGATCATGTGACACATTCAGCAAATGAGAGAGTCAGGATTCGAATCCAGATCTGCCTGGAACAAAAGCTTATTTCCTTACACAATATGCTATTCCAAATCTATTGTCTTTTATATAGAAATCTAATGCCACAAGTTCCTGATCATAAAACCTGTCCACAGGTTCTCTCACTCTGGAGAAGTGAGACGCATCTGGACTTACCTGAAATGCATTGAGCAGGGAGAAGGTAATGTGGAAGGCCAGGGAGCTACCATCGATGACCGTGGCTATCCCAAATCCCCAGGTCAGTCCCAGCAGTGGTGTGAGGATGGCGATGTTCTTACTGATTCTCACAATGGCTCTCACTTCCTGGAACATGGAACTGCCGATGGCAGCTCGCTGGGTCTTGACGATCACCAGTGTGACCGTGATCAGGTTTACTACCACGATGGCCAGAGCTGGGACTACAAAGGCCAGGAGGGCCTTGGTCATGTCCCAGTTGAGCCAGCAGGCCTCAGGCTGTAGGTAGCCCTTGCCAGGCTCAGTGGCAGCAACTGTAACAACAGCAATGACCAAAGGGCATCCGTAGCCCACTGAAAAGAGAGCTGCCACCAGGACTGACTTAGGCAATGTATGGAAAACAACCAGGATTCCATAGAGGATAAGGAGTGCCTTGGCAAGCATCCAGAAAAACACAGCAAGGTAAAAGTAATGAACAAAAAATGTCGCTGCCACACATCCTTTGTGGTGTGTCACTGGACCACTAAGAAATGAAGCCACGATGAACCACACGTCAGCCATCAGCAAGGTGGCCGCAACGTTTGCAATGCACACATGGCGTAAGTATGAGATCTCCGTCTTTGTCACTTGGCCCCAAACTAAAGCCTCAATGGACAAGCAAAGTATTAAACTGCAAATAGAAATGCCCAGGCCTACGTATGTGATATAGGTCAGGATTGGGCTCTCCAAGATGTGGGGTGACATAAGAATGGAGAAAGAGGTGAAAAACTTGCTTGGCCTACATTTGCAAACAGCTTGCTGGGGGTTTTCTTGAATCATTTCACAGGCCTGCTGGTCCCATCTGCTCTCCATGGAGTGCCAACCAGCACACTGTGTCCTCCTCTCCTCTGACTTGCTGATCTTTTCAAAAATCAATGAGATTTTTTTAAGTTCCTTGGGCAAAATGACAGACAGGACAAGCCCATTCACAGTAACGTTTTCCAAAAGACTGGCTTCCAAAATGGCCCCAAGGGTTGGAAATGCAATACTGATGACCTGAGAAGGGGAAGGCACCTTCCGAAGTTCATCTCTACTGATCAGCACCCTCCCAGTGACTTCATTGCCGTTATCATTAACTCTCATTGAAAAAGTGAAATTTTTTCCTGTGTTGTCTCCAGATACGGTGGTGCCCATGGTATGAATGAAGACATCTGATATGTCAATGGGATGTTTACTTATGAATAGCTTTCTTGCAAACGAATTGACTGAGTGTAGCAGGACACAGCTGCTGTTTCTGTCAGGAATGAAGGTCCAGTTTGAGATGCTTTTGCTGTTAAGAATGTGGTTGGCCATGGTGCTGTAACTCTGCCAATGAAGAACCAGCATTAATACTGAAACCGCTCTCTGAAACTGCCAGTACTGTCAAAACTCACTTTTATAAAGTGTGGTCCTCCAACCTGTGGCTTAGGCATCCCCTAGGAACTTCTCAGGCCCCACGCCAGACTAGGTAAACCAGAATCAGCATCCTAATAAGATCCCTAGCGACCTGCACGCACACTGAAGTTTGAGTTAGAGGGCAGAGCTACAGGGCCTTGCCCTGCCTCCTCCCGTTTATGGCAATGCCTGTCTGGGAGACACGAAAGTGGGCAGCCTTCCACGTGCTCACGTCCATCATCCATTCCACTTCACACCTGGTCAAACTAGCAATTTGCTCACCCTGGTCAGAGTACCCATCATGAAATTAACATCTATTAATATCAAATCCCAACTGTGTTGCAGGACTTTGTACAGGAACATACTAACTTGGAAATTCACCCCAGGGGTTGAATCTGCTTTTTACTAACCTTTGCTTTTAAGATCAAAAACAAAAGAAATGGATCCAGTTCCATTTCCCATTTCTGCAGCAGATATGAGTGGCCATTTTCTTTACATTCAGTTATTTTCCATTTGCAAACTGTTCCAACTCACAAATAAAAGTAAGAAAAGACTTTCTCTCTGCAGGACCTAAAATGTTTCTTACATGTTTTTAGTAGCCAAAATATACATTGGAAAACCATATTCCAATGTCCACCACAGCACCAAGTAAGTATTTTCTATAAATGTTTGTTGATTAAATATGTTTACTTTCTCCATTCATTTATTCATTCTTTCTTCAATGAAGATGTATTGAACACTTGTTTTGCTTAGACGTTGGAAATATCGAGGTAAAAGGGGTGGTCCCCAGCCCCCAAGAAGCTCACAGAATACTCCAGCTAGCCTGCATTCCTTTCCCGCCAGGATAACACTCCACCAAATATTCAAGGCCATTCACCTGCATCTTTGCCTCATCCACATCTGTCAATAGCGCCGTCGATATGTTGTGTAGCAGCTGCACAATGACAGCGATGTTTCCTGGTATCCGGGGAGACTGCCGAATGTTTCTAATTACACAAGACAAATCTCTTGGACACTTTTCCAACAACATATCTGTTATGGTCTCAGGCTTTCCAGTATGTTCATGTATTCTTACACCTCCTCCAAATGATTCAACCGTATATGAATCCTCCTAAGATATGGCAAAAAAAAAAAAAAGAAAAAATTTTTATTATTTCATTTGTGTGTTAAATGTAAAAGTACTTTTACTAAAATTTTGGACAGCCTTATTACACAATTGTATATTGCATAATATTTTTCTATTTTACACTTTCAAAGTCACATCTGCTGTGAAATAACTTGACCAATGCCAAAGATATGTGCATGACCCACCAAATAAAATTCCCAATTTCCCAACTGCCTACTCCTTAAGCCACTCCCCCAAAATAGCAACTACTCTCTTTAGCATACAACTTCAGACACGTTTTGTCTGTATGTACTGCACGTATATCCTGTGTATATGTAAATTCCTAGTGCCATTTAAGCTTATTTTCACTATTCCTGATGGGCAAAGCATGAGACATGAGCCTATCTTAAAAATAGAAATTCTGAAATAGATTTGGATGAATTAACTGGAACACCAAGGTAGAAGAATGACGGGACAGGGTGATAGACAGTATCTCCCACAGATTCGGGCTCCAGTTCCCACACTTTAGGCAGCAGTAGCAAACTATGGCCCCATGCTGGCTGCCTGCTTTCATTGTTGTTGTTTGTTTGTTGCTTTTTTTTTTTTTTTTTTGAGAGACCCTTCTTTCACTAGCCCGCTGCCTATCTTCTACACCTGACATCCCCAACCCCTGGGACATTCGGGGCCACAGCCTATTACAGTCCAGGCCACAGAACTCTGCTGCCTCCCCCCAACCCTGTCCATGGAAAAATTGTCTCCCATGAAACTTAAGAAACCAGGAAGGAGGGGCACACAGCAGAGGTTAGCAGCCGGCAAACTAGCGAAGCTTCATCTGTATTTGTATTTACAGCCGCTCCCCATCGCTCTAGTCACGGCCAGAATTCCACCCCCAACCCCTCTCAGAAAAATTGTCTTCCATGAAACCGGTGCCAAAAAGGTTGGGGACCTCTGTTCTAGACCTTTTTTGCCACCTCTGCTTTATCCTTTATTCCCTCTTTTTTACTCTTTCAGCTGGTTATTTCGAAAAGGTTTCTAAATTTTCTCTAGTCTCATCTGTATGTTTCTTTGTAAAATCTTGTGATAAATTTCTATGATTTTATGTCACCTAGATATCCATTTTCAATCTTCCTCTAACACACCAAAACTCCTTCTTGAAAAAGCTTAAATTCTCTCTGTTTGATATGTAAATCTGCTACCCTGTTTTTTCTAAAATTTGGGAGGGCTGTAGCCATGTGGGACAGATAAATTTTAGCCTATTCCATTTACAGAGACACAGTTTGTATCTAATTGCCCTTACATTGTATTTTTACCTGACTCATGGCTAAAGTTTTAAAATTAAAACTATAGGATTTTCATTTGTGTCTGTTTGTGTTTTTATGTACATACAGGTGTATACTTGTCTGTCTGTACATTGTCTTCATGGTAAAAAAATTGGCTTATAAATAAATAAATGAGTACTCATACAGAAGCCCAAATGCTTTTCAAGTTCACATGACTTAAAAATCTTTTGGTGGATGGGATAAATCTAATGTTGTTGGTTTGATGGGAATGGCTGTGTCTTCTGAGTTATCAGCAAAATACACAAGTATTTAATTTTAGAGTTCTTGCTTTTATGATACTTACCTGGCATGTAGTAATGGAAAACTGGTTGATAAAAAGTTTAGCTTGGCATGTAGCTAGATTTGCCTAGTGTCTCATAAAGTTTTCCAAATATAATTCTTAAGAGTGAATGGATATGAATGGGGTAAAAGTTTGTAAATGAATCTTCAATAATGATTATGTTTTATGAGATATTTATCTGAAGGGGTTTCTCAAATCTTTTTGGTAACTATACCCTTTGAGTTTTGCTAAGCTAGATTAAGTGATGGATGTTCATTGAATGCCCAGACTATTTGCAGATAGGATGTAACTGGCTGCCTGTTTTTTATAAATAAAATTCTACTGGAACTCAGCCAGCTCATTCATTTAAGTATCGTCTATGGCTGCTTTCACGCTACAACAGCAGAGCTGAATAGTCACAGCAGAGACTATGTGATCACAAAGCCTAAAGTATGTACTATCTGGCCCTTTGTAGAAAAAGTTTACTGACCCTTGCTTTAGAGGACCCCTTTCTGGGCCTCATCCAGCCTGCCCTTTCACAAGGCAAGGAGTCCATGGGCCCAGAGGATATGCCTCCTTAGGGCCTATCTCCCTGCTTCTGAACACCTGAATTCCCGGCTTAACACCTCCAAGCCCACCTGCAGGGCCTGCATGGGCTTCTTCCCTAAGTGTGTCTGGCCAAGGAGGGACCGTGCCACCAGTGTGTTCACCCCTAGGCCTGAGAGGTGGCCAAGGGGCACCTGTGCTCAGGGTTGTAGATGTGTGGCCTTGGCTGTCATTGCCCTTGAGGTACAGGATGGAATCTGAGATAAGAAGCAGACAGAATATATTTTTACTTGGCAGTTTATAAGCTTGGTTTAAAGCATTTAAATCTTAAAACATATGGTATGTGGGTGTCCATGTGTATCTTGCTCAGGCCTCCCAAATGTCAGGAGTAGACAGCCTCTTAGATCCAGTGAGGGACTTCTGGTATACCACCAACCAGCACTCCCCACAAAGAATGGGGATGTTCCTAAGACAAAAGAAATGCCAAAGCATAGACTCCTCTGAAAGAATTTGGAGCTGAACTTCAGAAAGGTAAAGCCCTTACTAGAAAAGGAGAAAAAGCAATAGCATTGCTTTTAGAAAAGAAAAGAAAGAGCATTTGAGCTGATTTTATTTATTAGAATTTGATTTTTAAAATGTAAAATTACTGAAGTATATGCAAGTGAAAATATGTTAGTTTGATGATAAAGTCCTTCCCTTTAGGTCACCTTGCTTTTCACACTTTAAAGAGGACAGAAATCACCTGGGGATTTGATAAAATGCAGATTCCGATGCAGCAGGTGTGGGGTGGCTCCAAATCCCACGTGTCTGTCAAGTTTTCGGGAATGCGCTGGTCAGTGAAGGACACTTGAGTATTAAGGCTTTGGAGTATTTAAGATAGAGAAGTTGACCACGACAATTCTGGGCACCTCTTCTAGTTCTAACCTAAATGATCAGGTACCTTCAAGCAGTGGCAGCGTGTCGGGGACTAAGCACAAACTTTTACGTGCCCGAAGGTCAGAATGTCATTTATGCGTAGAGGGGGGACTGGGTAGGTGGTTACACATTCACATACAAACGCTCCGACATGCCAGCCTGCCTCGTGCTCTTCCTCTCTCTTACTGAGGACAATACGCACTGCTAATTGGAGGCTCCACTTAGCTCACAGAGCCCACGTTAGAATCCATGTAGCCAGAGAAAGGATGTTACCTCAAAGATGTTGAAGGCATTAAGAGTCCGGCAGGTATCCGTGATCTTGTACCATTTCTTTTTCCTGCATGAAAACCCCATAGTTCCCTGAGTGTCTGGAGGACAAGGTTGAGTACAGTAGGAATTGTCCATACAGACACCATCGCACACACCTGGGAAAATAAAAGGCATCTATATCAGACGGAAAGGTCTGAGCTCCAGGCTGCACTGGGCCAACCACCAAGGTGTCGCTGCAGCGAAGTCACATAAATCCTGTGGACATCAGATGTCTTTTCTTTGTAAAGTGGAGGAAAATCAAAATGGATCAGTGGTCCTCATACATTTCAGCAACAAAATCCTATTGTTTCCAACAAAATCTTATCCTGAACTCCAGCATATAAAATAGATAAAAGTGGAACTGCCCCAGTTGAAGTAAGAAGGAAGAGCGTCACTCTCACACCCCCACAAGGACCCTTGAATACTTCCTCAGACCCCTGAAGCACCCCTGATCAGCCCTAGTTTGGAATCCACTGCCCCTGATATTCTCCTAGAAGCCTCCCAACTTCAGAACTCTATAAAGGAGTTATATCATCAACGAGTTCTCCAGACCTGTGCTAGCCACTGCCCCAGTTTGAGTCGGCTCAATCCAAAGGATCTATGTCAAAGAACTCTCAGACCAGGATGGAGCAGAGGGGGCTGGGAAGAGAGAGGAACAAGGCTTGGGTCAAAAGTACAATTTTATATGAGGGAAAAAAAATCAGAGTCTAAATGCAAGCCATCAAGGAGTTCCATCTGCCACACCATGAGACACAGGGCTGAGAGTGGCCCTCTGTTACAATAGATAAACAGCAAAACTTTCATGTGATTTGTAACTGCTGCCAACATACCGTGTGGCCTGGCAGACACCTTCTCCTTGCTTTTGTTGGCAGCCTAGAAAGGGAAAACCAAAATTCATGTCAAAATCATTTGTCAGTATGCCAGCCCAATAGCTCACTTTAGTCACAGACAACAACCACATCTAAATCAGCTGTGATCCCAGCAGGGCCACCAAACACTGAGTCCATGAAGTAGGGCCCATGGCCCCATTTTCCCATCAGCCTGGACAGCTTTCTCTCCACTGCTGTTCAGTAGGAACCCCCTTCTCTCTTCAGCAAGGATGACCTATATTCTGTCCAGGAAATGCGTTATGAGCAGAGGTGGACCTAGCAGGAAGTTAACGAAGGTTAAGCTTCAGAGTCCTTTGCTTGTATGGGCCCCTTCAAAGCCCTGGGAGAGAGGATCTAGTAATGTGTTCACATGATCATATGTTTGATTAAATTTCCAAAAGTGAAATCTTTTAACCATCCACCATCTGGTAAGACCACCATTTTTTTTGCCATTCCAATTCTGCCTCCTTCATACTCTCCCTCATTTTGGGTATCACTAGAGAGGCTGTACCTATTTATGGAATCTGGACAAGGTTGAGTTGGGGATACATTTAGTTTGGATTCAATAGGATATATTTAGGTAGCTTCCAGTCATTTCTGCATTACAATGAGGATACCAACACATAGGTGGCATTAATTCTAAGAGAATTTGTAATTAGTCACAGAACAAGAAAATTTTAAGTGCCCAGATACCTTGCAGCTCACATGAAAGAAATCTGATAGAAGTTTTCCCAAATTTAACAGCAGTCCTACATATTTACATGGCATTACTAATAAGGAATTGGGAAACCGAAAGATAATTTTCTAAACTAGCAATAGTAAGAAACAAAGCTGGTCAGCAGAGCTAGAGGGAAAACTGAATAATCTTTCTATTCTCTCTATGAAAAAAATTACAAAATCATTGGCATACAAGTGTGTAGTCAAAAATGTAGGAACAATTAATAAAAATATTATTTTACTGATCTTATTACTGAATAATGCTAAATAATTACTAAATGTAATAGTGATCATTATTTCTAAATTCAAAATTTGTTGTGATTTCTTTTCTCATTCTAAGAAAATATTCACTTTCCCCTTAATTTTGTATTTGTAATTTTGTATTTTTTTTTAAAAGTGCTTCCCTATCGTGAGCATTCCTGCCTCTCCCAGTTAGAACTCCCTCTCTATCTCACACATCCAGACCATACCTGCCCCTTCCCTGAGAAAGTGTCACATTGTGGACAAGGGACATACTCTGGGAGCAGACCACCTTGGTTCAAATCTCAATACCATCACTTGAGACCTTGGGAAAATTCATCTCTCTGAACCTCACTTTCCTCATCCATAAAGTAGGGTAGGAACTATAGCACTATAATTGTGTGGTACTTATCCTAGCGCATTTTTATGGGGACTAAATGAGCTTATCTATGGAAAACACTTACAACAGTCCCAGAATAGTATAAGTGCTATTTAAGATTTAGCTACTGTTATTATTCTGAACATGGACTTACTGAATGTCGATTACATACAGAGTTCAAGTTTTCCTCTTCCAAGAAGTCTTTCCTGATCCAGTTCTATAAATGATACATCTTTTCCTCTTGCTCCTGTAGGACTTATTATCCATACGACCACACTGCACATTCAATGCTTGGCATGTACTCAACTGATCTGCTGATTTGCTATCTAATATGCTTTTTTATATAAGTGTATTATCTTCTCACTTAAATTATAAGTTCCTTAGGAGCATGAATTGTGTATTGTGCTTTTTTATATCCCTCTAAGCTATTTCAGGGTCTTATACATATATGTGTATGTGTATATATACATATTAGTATGTGTGTATGTGTATATATACATAGTAGGATGTATGTCTATGCTGACATATATGTGCACGTGTATATGTGTGTATGAGGAGAAACAGACTCAATTTTCCTGTTTCTGCCCCAGAAGAGTGCCCTGTAGTGGCTGGGAAGAGCCTTGGTCCAATTATTCCAACTTGGGTTCCAAGATCTAAGCCACTGGGGAAGAAACTGAAAATTCAGTGACCCAGCTGTGTGACTAACTCTTGGGGTTTATGTCAACTCACAGGGTTCTTCTTCTCTACATTGTTTCTCTCTATGCTATCAAGAAACAGGCTGAATATTGCCTCTCTTCTCTACCAAGTAAGAACTTAGGAGAATCTGAATTGAGAATTTGGGGTCTCTCCAAGGTCAAGAAGGTATCACCGAGGATTCATGGAACACAACATCCTTGAAATCACTGATGTAAGATGACTTCTCATCTTATGGTCAAGAGAATTAAGCTTTTTATTATATAAGTGGAAGCATTAAAGTCCTTCCATTAAACGAGAATGCTAAAATAATATTATTAGAGCTTTAGAAGATTTATGGGTCATCCAATCCAACCCCCTTATTCTAGGGATAAGGAAACTGAGGCTTTGGTAGTGGGGTGACTTGCACAAGGCCATGCAGGGAATTACTCTTGCAGATGGGGCTAGAACTTGGCTCTCCTAACTCCTACACTACTGCTCTTCCTGAAGAGCCAGCCTATGTCCAAGTGCGACAAGCAGAAGGAATGTGTGGAACGACGTACAGTCATCTTAATATACTCAAAACCCATCTTGTTAGGACCTTGGTCTTCATACTCTATGATAAATACAGTTAGAAGTCAACAACTCTGGATGATACTCGACTCCTTAAACAAACTCCAGTGAAGTCACACTTTATTAATCAGGTACGTGGGCAGAAAGTCATGGTATGCTGTTTACAAGAAGTTCTGGAAACTCTGCCTTCTTAAGTGAAGGATCTGATTCATTTCTGCCCAGGTAATTTGCCAAATCACATCATATACAACTAACTCTTCTGCTCATTTAATTTCTAGGGTGACATCTGGTATGGACCACTTTGGCTTCAGATACCAACAATTCTCAACTTAATACGGTGAAGAAAAAAAAAGATACTTGCAAGCTGGCAACCTGCTCAAACCTGTTGAGCTGCCTGGGTGCGTAGGCAGATCAGGGGGTAGTCCCCAGCAGCTGAGCATCCCGGCAACTTGTATAATGAGAAGAAAAGGATAGAATGTTCCCGGGAAGGTGAATCCCAATAATCAATTAAAACACAGCCAACCTCCCTTGTTCTACCTTTTTTCCACAGTCTCTTGTAGAACAGTACAGATGAGGGAAAGGAAGGGAGGAGGGAATAGTATCAAGCTGTGGGGCTGGAATGCCTCCAGAAAAAGGTCTTTGCAAAAGAGTCTCTAACTTCTCCTAGAAACCAGGTACCAGTTTAGTGTTGGGGGTAGGGCATGGAGAAGATTCCCCTCTAAGGGCAAACTAGAAGGTAAAGTAAGTATCATTTGAAAAACTCCTGGAAAGAACTTCCCAAGTCGTTTTTTCCTAAGGAGGCCCTTGTTAAGAAGGCACACATTAAAATGAGAATCTGAAAACAGGGGTCCTGGCCGTGGCCCTGTAGCTAAGCAGGTACGGTAGGTGTGTCCTTCAAGTGAATCACATTCCAGATCATGAAGCTCCGTCTCCTCATCTATAAAATAAGGGAGTGGAGCTTCACCAGTTGGCCTCAGAGTTCCCTTCCAGATCTTGTGGTCAAATAATAACACTCTCTTTCAAAGATATTTGAAACATTTTTATATACTTTCTTTCTCAAAGCTTCTCCACCCCTTATTTTAAATAAGTGACAAATAGGGAAATTAAAACGACTTATAGTATGAGGAAAAATATTCCAGAAAGAGCCGTAGGGCTCACTGTCCCACAAAATTTAAAGCAGTGCATTGCTGCAAACTCCACCCCGGTTAGACTTTGCTTGACCATTGACTACCGGAGTTGCTCATTGCTCCTCTAGCATGTCCGAGGTGCTCACTGTCAGGTTTCCCAAAGGAGATGTTATCGTCATTTGGGGTGGAACAATGCTTCATTGTGCCAGACCATTCCTAGGTCTCGCCTCTAAATGCCATTAACACCTCCTGGTCATTGTGTCAACCCTTCACCACCCCCAAATTTTCAAGTGCCCCTCAGAAAATGGTAGCACCCTGGTTACGAGCAACTGAAAGCTTCACTGTCAGAGGATATGGAAAGAAGAGCGTATTACCCTTAAATCATTTGAGCATCATTGCGTCTCAGGAACTTGCAGAAAAAAGTTGACGGAAACGATACGATAACTAACAAAACAATAACTAACTAATTTGTTAGTTATTGGCTAAGATGGTATTTGGTTAGCTGTGGCTGCAATTTCTCCTGGCTGGACCAGTCACTCTCTCACCATCTCCTCCCTACACTTCGTTCTCAGGCAACTGAGAGCTGGTTAACTGATGGATTTTCTTGCCCATTTGCTCTCCCCGCCAGTTTTTCCTCCACTCTTTCCCCTTCTCTTACCTGGCATAATGTCCTACAGGACTCTGTGGGCAAAAGAAACACCAAGCAGCACAGCAAAAGTGTATGAGTCATTGTCTTCCACACAGCTGACTTTCTTCCTTCTGTAAAAATAAATAAAAAGGCAGAATGTCTTCATTCTGAAGCTTTCATAGTTCCACACCACTGCAGACACAGTCGGACTGCAAGATTGGGCTCTGTCTCAGGGCTTTCTGCTCAGACCTCTGCTCCAAAGGTGGTGTCCTGTCCCCATGGTCTCCCGTGGACTTCATTCGCCAGGAGGCTGCCTGGACGTGTGAGTAGCAGCACGCACTGGGAGGCAGGGACAACTGCAGAGATATCCCCCAGCCTCTGCTGTCAGCTTGCACGTCACACCTAACATGGGAATCCCTCCCAAGGAAGGTGCTACTTGCTGGATTTCACCTTGCCTGCCAGGGTAAAATAACCAACAGCCTGTGTTCAGGGAGTTGGAATGATGGTTCAGTCTTTGGGTTAGGCAAGGCTGAGAAATGTGTGGGTGGCTACAGTAGAAGATGAGCTGGGGTTCCTATGGGCCAATTCAGCCTGGAAATATCTTTTGAAGTGGAGTAAGCCCCAGGCTTGGCCTATTCTCTGTCACTTCCACCTAACTCTAGAGCTGTATTTATATAGGTAGGTAGAAATTTCTTCAAAACTGATCTTAGGCATGGTCTGTTTTTGTTATTTCTACCAGGACTAAAATTAATACTAAATTGATTTCTTGACACCGAGAAAAGTGTTCAACACATGCTGGGCACACTATATACTCAATACAGGAAGAGAAAGCAGGGAGGGAGAAAGGGGGGAAGGAAAGGAGGGAGTGAAAGAAGGAAGGAAGGTGGGCGGGAAGAGCTGACAATTGACATCAGAACCTACGCTTTATAGAGGACTTACCTCAGTCAAAAATGTTAATATTAAACTT
Source organism: Propithecus perrieri (assembly GCA_963574695.1). Classification (NCBI taxonomy): domain Eukaryota; kingdom Metazoa; phylum Chordata; class Mammalia; order Primates; family Indriidae; genus Propithecus; species Propithecus perrieri. The sequence continues at coordinate 22,723 of CAUYRB010084077.1, read as the reverse complement.
TAATAATTTTAATATTTTTCATACTGAGAAGATAGATTGTCTCTGAAATGTATTCGATTTTTTTACTTTTAGGTGAAAGGATTCAGAAGGCTTACATGTCATCAGCAAAGGCCAGGAGCTATCACAATGGTTGATATTTGCTCTTTGGCCATTTTCAGCCAAGAAGAAATCTTTAGCCCAATTGTGCATAATTCTATAGCAATGCCATTATTTTAATGACTAGGCAAAATTGATTTTTCAATCAAGTTTCCTGGCATTGAAATATTTACCTAGCTGAAATTCCACTGAAATCCAATGATTACCTAAGATACTTTGCATTGCCTGTTTCAGCCTGTTGTTAATACAGTTTTCTGAACCTCTGTAGTTCTTATCCAAAGGAATTACTTTATTGCTCATCACTTTTAAATGCCTTTAGTAGCAACACAGATGGACACACAATTTCAAGTAAAATTGCCAGCCATATTTGTATCCTTTAATCTAACCTAAGTCATTCAAATAGATGAAAAGCCCAGTATAAAATCAACACTAATGTGCACATGTGTGAAGTAACACTCACAGGGTGTTGGGCAGGTGGGAGGGGGAAGGAGGGGATGGGTAAATCCACACCTAATGACTACTGTGTGCACTGTCCAGGGTATGGGCACACTTGTTAGGCAGTACAAAGGCAGTTTATGTAACCAAAGCGTTGTTACCCCCTTAATACTCTGAAATCTAAAAAAGGAAAAGAAAATCATCAAAGTGACCTATCAGAATCATTACCAATGCAGTTAATACTTTGGGTAAAATCATAAAAATTGGAAAACATTAAAGCCATTGATGAATTTGTTGACATAATGCTCACACAACCTGAGAATGAATCCATAGTTTTCTGAATCAAGTTAACTTTATCTTTTAAAATTCTTATCATACAGAATGTTCTTTCTCTTAACTAAAGCTAATTTTAAAAAAAAAATGATTTAGGGAATGAGACAAGACAACAAATTTTCACAAAGTTAGCACTGCTCAGCCCAGAATCTCAAGTAGATTTCAAAAAGAGGGGGGACAAGGGAGTTGAATCTATCCTACAAATCAAGATAAAAATCATTCTGTTTGCTTAAAATTTAATATGCATTAATGAAAAAAATTCTTTATTATATTGTCATTTTGCTTTACATTTTAAATATAGTTGTTTTAATTGGTACCAAAAATGCTTTTTGGTAAAATTATTACTAACATTATGTTTCTATGTATGACAAACTGAGCACTTTGTGTGTCTTCTGTGGGAATGACCTTCATTAGACTTTGCAGGCCTTTTTTGGTAGCTACCCAGAGACCAGAAATTTTTAACACCTTCTTTACTACCCACGTCTACCTTGTTAGAAAAGAACTGAAGACCACAACTCTGAAATGCTGCCATTCCCCAGGTCTCACCAACAGTGTGACTCTAATTTTTAGTGCCTTTTTAGCTTTTTCACAATTCTTTCAACTGGAAGAAATATTTCCCAAAGTTTTTTGGGGTCTTTTTTTTTTATTATTTAACTTATAAAATTGCTCTTTAAATATAAAGTGGCACGTTTTAATCTGGGCTTGAATAAAAACACTGTTCTTCCAGATTTGTTGATAGTAAGCCACAGTCATTAGCTCTCTTTTTAAGTTCCATGGAGTAGAAAATTTAGTAGAAGCAAAAGGGTGCCGTGTCAAAGCAGTAGTCTAAGTCTGATCTTTCCACCCAGAGCCTCTGTCCCCATTTTTTTTTAAAACCACTGATGTGTAGAGCCTCTTCCCCAGGTCAGCAAGAGTGGCTGGAATGTAATTCTTGCCTTTCAAACAAATGTTTGAGATGGTGGCTTCATGTAGCCTAAGCCAAAAATTTCATTACAGACATATATTTCAGAAAAGGCTTATCTCTCTAGAACATACAATCTAAAAAAAAGTCACCCCAATTACATCAGTACTGAAATTTCTCAAGGTGAAATTTGCCAAATACAAAGTGTTAGAATTTTTTAAAAATAAAATTTAAGAAACTTCTTCCATTCTTCCTTACTAAAAAAAATACAAAAAAAAAAAAAAACAGCAAAGTATATTGATATAATGATGGCTGACTTTGCAAACAACATTTTTTTTTTTTTTTTTTTTTTGAGACAGAGTCTCACTCTAGAGTGAGTGCCATGGCGTCAGCCTAGCTCACAGCAATCTCCAACTCCTGGGCTCAAGCTATCCTCCTGCCTCAGCCTCCCGAGTAGCTGGGACTATAGGCATGCGCCACCATGCCCGGCTAATTTTTATATACATATTTTTTTAGTTGTTTGGCTAATTTCTTTCTATTTTTAGTAGATACGGGGTCTCGTTCTTGCTCAGGCTGGTCTTGAACTCCTGAGCTCAAACAATCCGCCCGCCTCGGCCTCCCAGAGTGCTAGGATTACAGGCAGGAGCCACCATGCCTGGCCAAAGTAGTCAATGATTAATATTTATAGCATTCACACATATAGAGACCAATAAGAGGAGATTAGGGAGAAATCATCTTAAGACCAGCAGAGGTAAGGCTAGAATTCAGGTTTCCTACTCCTTTATGTCTTGCAGTTTTTCATTGTACAGCCTTCCTGTCCCTATTAAAAATATCAAGGCATTTACCCCACCCAGTCTTTTGATACTTTTATTATTCTCAGTGATTCAAGAAGATTACAGATAATGGTTCTGCAATGCCTTCTGTAAGTTCTTTTAGAACCTATTTTGGGGTTCAGGAATTTTTATATTCGTTCCCTGTATAATGTAAAAAGTGAAAGCCTCAGAAGCTCCTGCTTTCCCATGCCCCAGGAGTACCACTATTAACAGTTCATTTGAATCAACATTTATATTGTTTGAATCTATAAGTGTAAATGTATTTATCAAAATTGAATCACATATACTGTCCTGCCACTTTTTAAAAGTAGACTTTATTTTTTAGAGCAGTTTAAGGTTCACAGCAAAACTGAACAGAAGGTACAGAGATTTCCCATAACTCCTTGCACCCCATACATGTATATCTGTGCGCATTATCAGTTTATTAATATCCTGCTATATCAATTTATTAACATCCCGCCATAGTGGTACATTTGTTTCAATTGATGTACCTACACTGACATAACATTATCATCCAATAGTTTACATTAGGGTTCAGTCTTGGTTTTGTATATTCCAAGGGTTTGGACAAATTTATAATGACATGTATCCACCATTATAGTATCATAACAAATAGTTTCACTGTCCTAAAAATCCTCTGTGCTCTGCTTATTCATCCCTCCCTCCCTGCTAACCCCTGGCAACCACTGATCTTTCTACTGTCTCCATAGTTTTGCTTTTTTCAGAATGTCATATAGTTGGGATCACCTAGTATGTAGCCTTTTCAGATTGACTTCTTTCACTTAGTAATATGCATTTAAGTTTTCTACATACATTTTCATGGCTCACTAGTTCATTTTTTTCAGCACTGAATAATATTCCATTGTCTGGTGTATTTAGGCCATTGATGTTTAATACGATTATTGAAATAGTTGGATTAGTATCTACCATGTTTGTGACTTTTTCTATTTCTTGCCCTTGTTCTTTGTTTTCCTATGTTTTCTTCCACTTCCACTCTTTTACTGCCTACAAAATTAAACCAAAAAGGTTTTAACTGAGTGTTTCATATGATTATATTTTCTCTTCTTTCTTAGCATATCAATTATGCTTTTTTATGAAAACTTTTTTTAGTGGTTGCCCTAGAGTTTTTAATATACATTTACAACTAATCCAAGTCAAATACCACTATACTGTTTTACAGGTAGTGAGAGTACCTTATAATAACAAAATAATCCTAATTCTTCTTCCCATCTCTTTGCTGTCATTCATTTCACTCATATATAAGCATACACAGTTGAATACATTATTGCTATTATTTTGAAAGAACTGCCATTTTTTTAGATCAATTAAGATTTTAAAAATTCATTTTACTTTCACTTATTCTTTCTCCAGTGCTCTTCCTTTCTTTATGTAGATCCAAGTTTCTGACCTATATCTAGTCTCTAAAGGACTTCTTTTAACATTTCTTGCAAGGCAGGTTTCCTGGCAACAAATTCCCTCAATTTTTGAGAAAGTCTTTATTTCTCCCTCACTTTTTTTTTCCTTAGAAACAGGGTCTCACTGGCTACCCAGGCAGGATTCAAACTCCTGGGCTCAAGCGATCATCCCACCACAGCCTCCTGAGTAGCTGGGGCTACAGGCATGCACCTCCTTTACTCTTGAAGGATAATTTCACAGGGTACAGAATTCTATATTTGGTTTTTTCTCTTAACATTTTAAATATTTTACTCCATTCTTGCTTGCCTGCTTTCTGAGGGAAAGTTAGACATAATTCTTGTTTTTTCTCCTCTGTAGGTAAGAGTTTGTTTTCCTCTGGCAGCTTTTAGAATGTTTTCTTTATCTTGATTTTCTGAAATTTAAATAGATGTGCCTAGTTGTAGGATTGTTTTTTCCTTTTGGTATTTATCCTGCTTGGTGTTCTTTGAGCTTCCTGGATCTGTTGTTTGGTGTCTGACATTAATATGGGGACATATTCTTCAAATATTCATTCTATCCCTTTCTCTCTTCATTCTCCTCCTGCTATTCCCACTATGTGTATGTTACACCTTTTATAGTTGTCCCACAGTTCTTGGGTGTTCTGTTTATTCATCCTTACTGTTTTTCAGTTCAAGCAGTTTCTACAGAGATACCTTCAAGCTCAGATTCTTTCCTCAGTCATGTTCAGTCTACTAAGAAGCCCATCAAAAACATTCTTCATTTTTGTTACAGAGTTTTTGATCTCTAGTATTTCTTTTTGGTTCTGTTTTAGAATTTCCATCTCTCTGTTTACATTGCCCCATCTGTTCTTGCAGCTGTCTACTTTATCCACTGGAGCCCTTGGCATATTGATCACAGTAGTTTTAAATTTCTGGTCTGATAATTCCGACATCCCAGCCATATCTGAGTCTGGTTCTGATGCTTGCTCTGTCTCTTCAAAGCAAGTTTTTTTGCCCTTTAGTATGCCTTGTAATGTTTTCTTGCTGGCTAGACATGACGTGCTGAGTAAAAGGAACTGCTATACATAGGCCTTCAGTAATGTGGCATAAAAGGGGGTGAGGGAGGAAGAGTTCTATAGTCCTATGATTACGTCTCAGTCTCTTGGTGAACCCTTGTCTCTAGACTGAATTGCACAAGTGCTTTTCCATTCCTCCCATCCCCCTTAGGTGGGACAGGATGGCTAGAGTGGGCTGGGGTTAGTTATTTCCCTTCTCCCACATGAAAGGCTGCGAGACACTGGAGTTGGTTATGTCTCTTCTCCTGCTGTCAGTTAGGCTCTGATAAAACAGGTTAGGCTCTTTAAACAGTTTCTCCTGAGGGCAGGCTTTGTTTAGAATGGCAGTCCCCAAACCCCCAGCCGCAGCCGGTACCAGTCTATGACCTGTTAGGAACTGGCAGGGCATCACCTCCTGAGCTCTGCTGCCCTCCTTCCACCCTCCAGTGTCTGTGGAAAAATTGTCTTCCATGAAAATCAGGAACGGCAGGAGGAGAGCGGCAGACGAGCAAGCAAAGCTCCATCTGTATTTGCAGCAGCTCCACGTCGTTGGCATCACCGCCTGAGCTCTGCCTCCACACCCAACCCCACCTGTGGAAAAACTGTCTTCCATGAAACCGGCCCCTGGTGCCAAAAACGTTGGGGACTGCTGGTTTAGTAGAACGAGTGCTCTGGTGTATTTCAAATGGTTACTTTCCCCATCGCCCTGCTAGAAGCATAGAAGCAGGAGGAGAGTGTTCTCTAAGATTCACTGTGAGAACCTCTTTGAGCTCCTGGAAGTAAAACTCACAAAAGTGACTGGGTCACTCTGGAGTTTTTATCTCTCAGACTTACCTACATGGAACATCTAGCAATTCATCAATTACAGCTCAGACTTTCCTGCCCCGGCACTGGCTCCTGCTGAGGATTCTGCTCCAGTAAGTTGTGATTCTCAGTATTTCCCTGTCTCCCAGTTTGGGAGCAGCTGTTTGCACTGCGTCCTTCCTAAAGATCTAAGAAGAGTTGTTGATTTTTTAATTTGTTCAGCTTTTCATTTATTGTTAGGACAGAGTAGTGACTTGCAGACTCCCTACATGGATCAGCCCACTTGCTTTTTTTATTCAATAATATATCATACATATTTGTTCCCTGTCAATACATATTTTATAATTTAAACAATTTGTCTTGATGAATATTTAGATCCTCCATGATCTCCTTTTTTGATTACTTAGAATGTTTTAAGCACAAGAAAGAAAATCCTACTTGTTTTAAAACATGGTTATAATTTCTATTTTTTTCTTCCTTTTCTTTTCTTTTTTTTGAGACAGAGTCTCACTCTGTCTCCCAGGCTGGCATTCAGTGGCGTGATCATAGCTCACTATGCCCTCAAACTCCTGGGCTCAAGTGATCCTCCTGCCTCAGCCTCCCAAGTAGCTGGGTCTACAGGTGCATGCCACCACACTTGGCTAATTTTTCTATTTTTTTGTAGAGACGGGGTCTCACTCTTGCTCAGGCTGGTCTTGAACTCCTGAGCTCAAGCGATCCTCCCACCTTGACCTCCCAGAATGCTAGGATTATGGGCAGGAACCACCACACCTGGCCTGTAATTATTTTTTAATTTCAAAATATTAAAGGGGTACAAATGTTTTTATTACATAGATACATTGTATAATGCTGAAGTCAGGGCTTTTATTAATACTGTGCCCATCAACAGAATAGTGTTCATTGTACCTGATAGGTAGGCTTTTGTCTCTCACCCCCTCCCACTCTCCCCTCTTCTTGGTTTCCAATGTTCTTTGTGCCTGTGTATACCCATTGTTTAGCTCCCACTTACTGGTGAGAACATGTGTTATTTGTTTTTCCATTGCAGAGAAAATTGTTTATTTATTTTTGATATGGGGGTCCTGCTATGTTGTCCAGGCTGGTCTCAAACTCCTGGGCTCAAGTGATCCTCCTGCCTCGGCTTCCTGAGTAGCTGGGACTATAGCTGGGCACAGCCCTCATAAATTTTTTTAGACTAATACTTGTCCCCAGAAATCTTCATTATGTGGATAATAGGTCTTTTCATACTCTCCTGGCGTGTGTATATCACCAGTCTTGACCTCTGAACCAAATCTGGGGTTGTAGGAACCATCTTGCCTCTGCAGGGTGATCACAACAGACAGTAAGAATGTAATGTGTAATGGAATAATCTTTTCAACTACAAATTTAAAAACCATTATGACCTTATATTATCCTTGTTGAAAGACAAAACAAAACTTAAGATTATGGATCCCCAATTGTCTTGCTGGAAGGCTTTCATAAGAATCTAACTTTGAAGAATCTACTCCTTAAAATGGAAACCCAGGTGTGCAGCTCTCCTATTTTCAATGGGAGCCTCGTGGAACTACTTCTTCAGAAAGGTAACCCAGGATTGGAACTTTCCCTGCGTCAGTATCTGGGATCTAAGTACCGGCAAGATTCTAAAGATCTGCCTTTGTTTCACAGTCAAATGAGCTACTTTCCAAACCGTGGGAGATCTCTTCCTATTTAAAGCCCCTCTGTCAACTCTTTGGGTTGTTGTGGGGGTCCCTGTGCTCTCAGTCCTGCCCCCTTGCTTTCTGTGTCCTGAGAGATCTCATTCAGCCCTGCTGCCTGCTGCCTCCCAGACCATTGCCAGGGTGATTGGGACCGCCTGAAATCCTTTGGAGGTGGAATTGCTTTGGAGTTTTTTCTCAGCTCTGCTGCCCCTTGCTTAGCCTTCTGTAAGTGAAAACACAGAATGCTCAGCGATTTACTCTCAGCTCTCCTAACTCCCTAATTCCCTTTTGGTGGTACAGTTCTCACCACTTGGTAAACCCCAGTGGCAAAGAGTTCAGGGTAGTGCAGTCTGACTGTTTCTGGAGCTCCTCTAGATTCTAATCTGTTTTGCCGGCCCCACACATAGCCTTGAAAAGTTTGTTAGAAGTTAGCCTGATTTCTCCTGAATCCCATCTGTAGTGGAGTTCTGCCACTGCACCTCCACCCCAACCCTGGTTTCAGGTAGATGAAAGCTGCTAGGGCTTCTTCTGTATTATAAAGGGCTTGTTATTTATCGAGTTTAGTTCAGGGTTGGCAAACTTTTCTATAAAGTGCCGCACAGTAAATATTTGGGGAGGGATGAAAGATTAACTATTTGGGTACAATGTGCACTCCTTAGGGGATGGGTACACTGAAAGCCCAGACTCTACCACTATACAAGAAATACCTGTAATGGGAATTCCACTCATACCCCCTAAATCTATTAACATTTTAAATATTTAAAAATATTTTGGGCTTTGTGGGCCAAGAGGCAAAATCCAGCGACTGTTTTCACTGACTAGTCCTTTTCACATTTTATATTTCAAAACGTAAAAACCATTCTTAGCTCCAGGGCCAGACAAAAATGAGTGAGCTGGATCTGACCCCCCAGGCCATGTTTTGACAGCTCCCTCTTTGGTTCATTCAGGTTTCTTTGTGTCTTCACTAATGAATGTTTTAAAATCTATGATTATGTCATCTTTCCAGTTTTGTTTCTTTTGGTATGATGAGAGCAGCAGTATCTTGTGATTTTCTTTTTTTGTATGTGGGTGATTTTTCTATATGCAAACCAGAGGTCTGAGTCTGAGGAAGCCAAACTCAGACATACTTTCTTCTACCGAGATTTTATCAACCCTTTATCACTACATTCAATCTTTTTCCGAGAAAGAAGTTTCTTGGGTAATACCAAGGAACTTCTGTATTTCGTAGTCTTGTGCTTTAGTATTCCAGATCCCAAACTGAGGGCTCCCTTGGTGTTCCTTTCGAATGCTTCTGTCTGTAAAAAAAAAAAAAAAAAAAAAAAAAAATTTGTCCTCTGTTTGATTGAAGCAGAGCAAGAAAAATACTGAACTCGTGGTTCCTATTAATACTTCCCAGCATAACCCAAGTTTCTCCAGGTCTCAGTGGCCTGTGGCTACACGTTGGACTTCATTAACTGTACTAATCTAATTTCCACTGTCTCTCATTTTCAGCAGTTCATGCAGGACTTCAACCCAGCATTAAAATCCCCCATCTACTCCGTTTTACTTATCTAAAAAAGCAGCCTAACATTGAGTGGCTTAAAATAACGATGCGCTGTTTCTCATAATTCTATGTGTTGATTGGGTGGTTCCGCTGCTGCTCTTGCCTGAGTTTACCCGTGTGTCTGCGCCGAGCTGGGAGGTCAGCTGTGGTCCTGGATGGTCCTGGATGGCCTCGTTCACAATTCTGGGGCCTCAGCTGGAACAGCTGGGGTGACTGACCCAATCTCTCTCTCTCCATGTGATCCACTTTCCACACAATGCCTCATCTTCTGGTAGGTAGACAGGGCTTCTTTACATGATGGCGGAAGAATTCCAAGAGAGTGAAGGTGAAAACTGCAAGACCTTTGGAGTTTTAGGCTCCACAATTTACCCACTTCTGTCACATTCTACTAATCAAAGCAAATTCCAAGACCAGTCCAGATTCAGATGGTCAAGAAATAGACAGCTCCTCTTGTTGGGATGAGGTATGAAAAATTTCTGTCCATTATTTACCACATACAGCAGGTCTTTGAATAGTGTTATTTTGTTCAATATCATTTCATTATAAAGAAAAAAAATTGAATCCTGGCTGGGGCTATTATCTGTATGGAGTTTGCACATTCTCCCCATTTCTGTGTGGGTTTTCTCTGAGTACTCCAGTTTTCTCCCACAACCCAAACACGTGCGCGTTGCTGTGTCTACATCAATGTCCTACAAGACATTGTTATTACTTTTGCTTTAGATGGTTGATATTTAAAAGAAATATATATACACATACATAAACATATAACTTATTAAATATAGAATATGTAATAAAAATACTTAAAATGGGTCTTTTATATGTATCCAGATGTTCACCCTTTCTAGTGTTCCTCGTTTCTTCCTGCAGATCCAGGGTTCTTTCTGGCATCCTTTCCCTTTGGCCTGAAGAAGTTGTTTAAAAATTTCTTTTAGTGTGAGACTAATTATATTAGCAGACAAATTCTTTTAGGTTTCATCTGTGTGAGAATGTCTTTATTTCACCATTATTTTTGAAGGATATTTTCACTGTCTTTTAAAGATATACACAATATTATTTTCACATCTAAAAAATTAATATAATTTCTTTAATATTATATAAAATATCCAGTCATTATTCATATGTCCCTGATTTTACATATATGTGTGTGTGTGTGTGTGTGTGTATAATTTTTATTTAGTTGAGTTTTTTACATTCTTTATATTTCAGGTGTACAATTTAATGAGTTGATATACATATACACTGTGAAATAATCACCACCATAAAGATAATTAACATATCCGTCATCTCCCGGAGTTACCCCCTTGCCACACATCTTTTTTTGTTTTTAAATATAGCCAGCCTAACAGGAGGGCATGAGGTGATATCTCATTGTGGTTTTGATTTGCACATTCCTAATGACTTGTGAAGTTGAGACTTTTTCATATACCTGTTGGCCATTTATTTGTATATCTTCTTTGGAGAAGTGTCCATTCAAGTCCTTTGCCCATTTTAAATTTGGGTTATTTGGAGGTTTTTGCTATTGAGTTGTATGAGTTCCTTATAGTATATTTTGGGTATTAACCTCTTTTTGGATATATGCTTAGCAAATATTTACTCCCATTCTGTAGGTTGCCTTTGCATTTCTTTGTTTCCTTTGCTGTATGTAGCTGGTTTTTAAAATCAGTAACAAAGTCCATACAGTTCTCATTTGGCTGAGATGTCTCTTCTAATCTGTAAGTTCCTTCTACTCCTTTTCTTCTTTTGCTTGTTGAGAAATGGAGTCATTTGTATTGTAGAATCTCCCATGTTCTGGATTTTGCTGATTGTATTCCCATGGGGTCATTTAGCATGTTTCTGAATTTCTTATAAACTGGTAGTTAGATCTAGAGTATGATCAGATATAGGTCTAACATTTTAACTAGGATACCTTATTGGTGGTAGTATTTACTTCCTTTTCCATCATATCACAGGGCACATAATACTTGTGAAGGAGCTCAGGAAATTTCACCCCAAAATATGACTCCTTGGTATAAAGAGTATTTTGGATTAAAGGCCCTTGGAGATCAACAGGCATTGGAAGGGGCTTTCCCTCTTTCTTCATAAAAAACCAGACCCATCGAAAAGAACAATCAACTTCCCTTCCCCTCCCTGTTATCTCAACATAGTGCAGGAAAGAAGATCAAGAATGCAACCAGACCTGGCCCAAACCATTTTATTTTATTTTTAATTTTAATTTTTAATTATTATGGGTACATAATAGTTGTATATCTTAATAGGGTAGATGTGATGTTTTGATACATGCATACAATGTGAATTAATCAAACTGGGGTAACTGGGGCATCCATCACCTCAGGCATTTAACATTTTTTTCTGTTAGGAACATTCGAATTCCACTCTTTTAGTTATTTTAAAGCATACCCTAACTTATTGTTGATTATAATCACTTTCTTGTGCTATCAGATATTGTTCATTCTATCTGACTAACTATATTTTTGTATACATTAACCATTCCCACTTTATCCTCCCCTCCCCATTACTCCTCCCTACCTCTGGTAACCATTGTTCTACTCTCTGTCTCCATCAGATCAATTTTTTTTAATGTTTAGCTCCTGCATATGAGTGAGAACATGCAAGATTTGTCTTTCTGCACTTGGCTTATTTCACGTAACATAATAGTCTCCAGTTTCATTCATATTTTTCACATGGCAGGATTTCATTCTTTTCGTGGCTATATAATAATCCATTGTGTATATATGTACCACAATTTCTTTATCTATTCATCTGTCAATGGACACTTATGTGGATTCCATGTTGTGAATAGTGCTGCAATAAACATGAGAGTGCAGATATCTTTTCAATATACTGAATTCCCCTCCTTTGGATATTTACCCAGTAGTGGGATTGCTGAGTCATTTGGCAGTTCTATTTTCAGTTTTTTGAGGAACACGCATACTGTTTTCCATAGTGGTTGCACTAATTTACATTCCCACCAACAGTGTACAAGTGTTTCCCCTTCTCTGCGTCCTCCCCAGCATTTGTTATTGCCTTTTTGACAAAAGCCATTTTAACTGGGGTGAGATGATATCTCATTGTAGTTTTGATTTGCATTCTCCTATGACTAATGATGTTGAGCATTTTTTCATATACCTGCTAGCCATTTATGTGTCTTCTTTTGAGAAATGTCTATTCAGATCTTTTGCCCATTTTTTGAATTAGATTTGATTTTTTCCTATCAAGTTGTTGGAGCTCCTTATGTGTTCTAGTAATTAATCCTTTGTCAGACAGGTACTTTTCAAAGATTTTCTCCTGTTCTGCAGGTTGTCTCTTCACTCTATTGATTGTTTTCTTTGCTGTGCAGAAGCTTTTTAGCTGGATGTGATCCCTTTGGTCCAATTTTAGTTTGGTTGCCTGTGCTTTGGGGGTATCACTCAAGAAGACCTTGCCCAGAACAATGTTCTGAAATGTTTCTGCAATGCTTTCTTTTAGTAGTTTCATAGTTTCAGGTCTTAGATTTAAGTCTTTAATCCATTTTGATTTGATTTTTGTATATGGTGAGAGAGAAAGGTCTAGTTTCATTCTCCTGAATATAGATATTCAGTTTTCCAGCACCATTTGTTGAAGAGACTGTCCTTTCCCCACTATATTTTCTTGGCAATTTTGTTGAAGATAAGTTCACTATAGATATGTAGATTTATTTCTGGGTTCTTTATTCTGTTCCATTGGTCTATGTATCTGTTTTTATGCCTGTACTTTGCTGATTTTGTTACTACAGCTCGATAGTATAATTTGAAGTTAAGTAATGTGATTCCTCCGGTTTTATTCTTTTTGTTCAGGATAGCTTTGGCTATTCTGGGTCTTTGGTGGTTCCATATAAATTTTAGGATTAGTTTTTCTATTTCTGTGAAGAATGTAATTGATATTTTGTTGGGGATTGCACTGAATCTGTAGATTGCTTTGGGTAGTATGGACATTTTAACAATATTTATTCTTCTAATCCATGAGCATGGAATAGCTTTTTCAATTTTTTTATGTCCTCTTCAACTTCTTTTATAAATGTTTTATAGTTTTCGTTATAGAGATATTTCACTTCTTTGGTTAAGTGCATTCTTAGGTATTTTTTTTTGTAGCTATTATAAATGGGATTGGTTTCTTGTTCAGATTATTTACTATTGGCATATAGATATGCTACTGATTTTTGTATGTTGATTTTGTATCCTGCAACTTTACTGAATTTGTTTATCTGTTCTAATAGATTTTTGGTGTAGTCTTCAGGTTTCTCTAAATATAAGATCATTTCATCTGCAAACAAGGATAATTTGACTTCTTCTTTTCAAATTTGTATGCCGTTTCTTTCTTTCTCTTGTCTGATTGCTCTAGCTAGAACTTTTAGTACTATGTTGAATAACAGCGGTGAATGTGGGCATCCTTGTCTTGTACCAGATCTTGGAGGAAAGGCTTTCAGTTTTTCCCCTTTGGTATGATACTAGCTGTGGGTCTGTCATATATGGCTTTTATTGTGTTGAGATTTCTTCTATACTTAGTTTTTTGAGAGTTTTTACCATGAAGAGATGTTGAATTTTATTGAATACTTTTTCAGCATTAATTGGAATGATTATATGTTTTTTTGTCCTTTGTTCTGTTGATTTGATGCATCTCATTGATTGATTTGCATATGTTGAACCATCCTTGCATCCCTGGGATGAATCCCACTTGATCATGATGAATAATCTTTTTGATGTGTTATTAAATTCATGTTAATTTTTTTTAATTTTTAAAATTTTTATGAAAGGGGGAGTATGGGGGTTTGATTTCCTTTTTCTTTTTTTTGAGACAGGGTCTTACTCCATGGCCCTGGGTAGAGTGCAATGGTGACATTGAAGCTCACTGCAACCTCAAACTCCTGGACTCAAGTAATCCTCCTGCCTCAGCCTCCCGAGTGGCTGGGACTACAGGCATATACCACCACACCCAGCCAGGAAATTTTTAAATTTCCTTCTTGATCCCTTCATTGACCCACTGGGCATTCAGAATCATACTGTTTAATTTCCATATGTTTGTATATTTTCCAATGTTCCTCTTGTTATTGATGTCAAGTTTTATTCCATTGTGGTCAGAGAAAATATTAATACTTGATATTATTTCAATTTGGGGAGTTTTTTGAGACTTGTTTTGTGGCCTAACATATGGTCTGTCCTTGAGAATGATCCATGAGCTAAGAAGAATAATGTGAAATCTGCAGCTGTTGGATGAAATGTTCTGTAAATATCTATTAGGTCCATTTGGTCCATAGTGAAGACTAAGTCCAATGTTTTGTTGTTGATTTTCTGTCTGGATGGTCTGTCTAATGCTTAAAGTGGAGTGTTGAGGTCTCCAACAATTATTGTATTGGGGTCTATCTCTCTCTTTAGCTCTGATAATATTTGCTTTATATATCTGGGTGCTCCGGTGTTGGGTGAATATATATTTAGAATTGTTATATCCTCTTGCTGAACTCACCCCTTTATCATTATATCATGACGTTCTTTGCCTCTTTTTACAGTTTTTGTCTTGAAATCTATTTTATCTGATAGAAGTATAGCTATTCCTGTTGTCTTGAAGTTCACTGAACTTCTTTAGGACAGCTATTTTGAATTCTTTGTCTGAAATGTCACCTATCTCCGTCACTCTGGAATTGGTCACTGGTACCTTATTTAGTTCGTTTAGTGAGGTCACATCTTCCTGGATGTTCTTGATGCTTGTGGATGTTTGTCAATGTCTGAACATTGAAGAGTTAGGTATTTATTTTAATCTTCATAGTCCAAGTTTGTTTGAACCCATCCTTCTTGAGAAGGCTTAACAGATACTCAAAGGGAATTGAGTGTTGTGGTCTGAGTCTCTGGTCACTACAGCCATATCAGCACCAGGGGTGCTCCAAGCTCAGTAATGCTGTGACTCTTGCAGATTCCTGGTGGCACCACCTTCGTGAGCTTGGTACCGCCTTGGTAAGATACAAGAAAATTCCTTGGATTACCAGGCAAAGTCTCTCTTCCCTCACTCTCTGTGCTGGGTTGCTGGAGTTGGGGGAGGAGTGCCGTGGATACTCCCTTATGGCCACCAGCGCAGCACCAGATCACACCTGAAACCAACCCATTCTCACCCAAAGTCAGTGGTGACTGTTGCCTGGTTACCTCTGATGTTTATTCAAAGCCCAAGGGCTCTTTAGTCAGCAGTTGGTGAATCCTGCCAGGACTGGATCCTTTCCTTTAGGGCAGCATGTTTCCTTCTGGCCCAGGGTGGGTCCAGAAATGCCAGGACAGAGAGCATCCTAAAGCTTTTATTGAGAGGTTTATACAAATTTTTCAGAGGCTTACTGCATTAGATCCTGAAGCACCAGAGCACAGAAATCTTTTAACTTCTGCCCTAGTTGGAAATCTACTTCCAAATATTAAAAAAAAAAAAAAATTCAAAACAGTATAGTTGGCTGGGCTGGTTAACCTCTAAGTGTTATAATGGAAGCAGCTAGACAGTTTTTTGAAAATGGCTTGCAGGAGAAAATAAAAAGAAAGAAAGAAAAGAAGAAAGATTTGAAATTTGCTGTCCTTTGCAGGTTGAATCCCTGCAGAAGCAAAAACAGTCCTCTAAAAATAGATTAAAATCTTCTTGTTTTTCTGATCAGTCACAGTCTATTCCTCTGAGATGTCTAAAGATACTGCAGAAAACCTGGACATTGGGAAAATGCTTGTCTGGCCCTTAAAAGAAAGGGAAACTCAAAAGAAATCCCTCCCCCAAACCCAGCAGTTTCATTTTCCTCCTCTTGTGACACAATATGCCGTTGATAGATGGGGTCAGCTGATCCTCAGTTGCACCCCAGACTCCACCATTCAACTTAACATAGAGGATCGGGAACTGGATTTCCTAATTGATACTGATTCTACTGATACTTCCATCAGAGGAATTATCTCTACCTCTCAGCCTCTAATTCTGTTCGAGCTATTGGAGTCTCTGGGCAACCTATTTCATTATCTATCTCTCAGGTCACCCCCATATCCCTAGCTTCCCTGGACAACCAACTTGCCTTTCTAATGTCTGACTCCTCACCTGTAAACCTTTTAGGTAGAGACCTGTTATGTAAATTTAATGCCACCATACAATGTAATGAAAAAGTGTTTTTATTTCTCTACCCTCAGACCCAACTCCAAACTTCTTGCTCTCCTTAATGGAGACCTAGACTGATTTAAATTCCTCTAAAGATACAGTCTTATAGGACAGATAGCCTCTGAGCAAATCATGCAAATAAGATCGGGCTGCTGCTGAGTGCAGAACGCATAGACCTTTCCTGGAAAAGATAAACCCGTCCTTTCAGTAGCCCAATACCCACTCTCATGAGATGCAGAATGGGGAATTGAACCTATAGTAGACTCCCTCTTACAGCAAGAGGTACTTGTCTTCATCATCTCACCCTATAATATCCCAATTCTACCAGTAAAAAAAAAAAAAAAAAAAAAAAGAAAGGAAAATTTGATTCAGGTGAGAGTCAAATCTATTGATTTGTACAGGATCTGAGAGCCATAAACTCCTTTGTAATTCCTCAACACTCTGTGTGCCTAATCCTGCTACTACCCTTACCTCAATTCCTGCTGATGCAGGCTGGTCCACAGCAACTGACCTCTACTCAGCTTTCTTTTCAATTCCCTTGCACCCTTTCTCACATTTCTCTTTGCATTTACCTTCAGAGGGAGACAATTAACATGGACCTGAATACAAGGATACTGTGGTATTCTTTGATATTCTCTCAAATCCTCAAAGCTGATTTAGACTCTATAACCTTCACCCAGTGATTCAGTCTTGCTCAGTATGTTGATGATCTGTCGCTCTGTAATGAGACTAAGCAGGGTGCCCTCTCAGACTCTTTCATTCTTTTAAAGGCTGTAGCTGAGAGAGGCAATACAGCCTCCAAGTCTAAACTCCAGTGGGCACAGACAACTGTTAACTTACTTAGGACATGAAATATCTCAGGGCACTAAAGAGCCCACCCCAAAATGCTTTTGAGTCAATCCTGTCCGTATCTCTTCCCCAAACTAAGAAACAACTACGTAAATTTCTAGGAGCAGCTGGCTACTGCTGCCAATGGATACCTAATTCTGCTACTCTCACAGATTCATTATATTCCCTCCTCTGAGACAGTATTTATGAGCCTATTCTCTGGCCCTCACAGGCATTAAACTCCTTTAAAGCCCTAAAATTAGCATTATCCACATCTCCTGCTCTGGGCTTACCTAATTTTGATAAACCTTTCCAGGTTTGAAATATATTGCCATGAAAATAATGGGATTGCTGCTGGTACTGTAAGACAGCCCTTTTCCTCTCAGATCCGTCCTATAGCATATTTTTGACGCCAATTGGATCCCGTGGCAACAGGAGCGCCCCCATGCCTGCGTGCAGTAGCAGCAGCTGCCATCCTGATTGACAAAGCCAGCACCATACATTAGGTTCCCCTGTTCACCTCCATGTTCCCCATGCTGTCTGCTCTCCTACAAGTTCATAAAACATAGCACCTCTCTACCGGATGACAGACCACCAACGAGCAAGCCTTATTAACTAATCCCTCCATTATTATACATTATTGCAGCACTTTAAACCCAGCTACCCTCCTACCTCTCCCCTGATGATGGAGACCCCCACTCCATTTCACATGATTGCCTTACAGCTGTTGATAGGGTTTCAAAGCCAAGAGAGGATCCCTCGCACATTCCTTTAGACAACCCGGGCTTACTTTTCTTTTGTGACAGCTCTTGTAACCGAGATTTCAAAGGAAGTATAATAACTGGCTACGCTATAGTTTCCCCACGTGAAACCTTTGAGGCATATTCTCTGACTGCTATAAAGTCAGCACAAGCTGCTGAACTTAATAGTTCTCACTAGAGCTTGCACACTGGCAAAAGGAAAAACTGTCAGAATTTACACAGACTCCAAATGTGCTTTTGGAGTTGGCCATGCAGTTGGCACAATTTGGAAGTCTTGTGGTTTCTTAACTTCTGCTGGCACTTCTATTGCCAGTGGGCCTATAACTGGTGCCCCATTACAAGCTATTCGCCTTCCTTCTAAGGTTGCTATTGTTCATTGCCCAGCCCACACTAAGGAAATGGATACTGTATCCCTAGAGGATGATAGAACAGACAGGGATGCTAAATATGCAGCCAAAATGGGCCTCCCTAGCCTTTTCTACGCAATTTGTTACTCCGCCCTTATCCCTGTCTGATATTATTGATTATTAGGCTAATGCCCTCCAATCTGAAAAGGATAAGTGGATACAAAATGGTGCTAAACAATTATCAAATGGATAATTCGATATGTATGTTGGCCAAATAGAATTGCCTGTGGCC
Source organism: Propithecus perrieri (assembly GCA_963574695.1). NCBI lineage: Eukaryota > Metazoa > Chordata > Mammalia > Primates > Indriidae > Propithecus > Propithecus perrieri. The sequence goes on along the minus strand of CAUYRB010084077.1, from coordinate 4,294 downwards.
CCTTTTCTTTTAACTTTTTGGTTTGCACTTATCTCCCATCAGATGGGGCATACGTGCAAGGAATTAAAAAATGGTTGGTACAGCCTTGGCATCTACAAAATCTCTGACCAAATTACTTCCCAGTACGCTATTTATAAATCTCACCCAATCTCTAGAGGAAACCAGCACTCTCCAGGAAGCCCTCAAAGGCCCAGACTGCCCCTTGTGGCATTCCAAGTTGATATTATAGATTTACCTCCAGCTTTAGGCTTTTCTCACTGTTTGGTTATTGTTTGCATATTTAGAGGATGGACTGAATGCTGTCCAACCAGGTGTGCCGACGCTGCCACAGTGGTAATGAAATTAGTAACTGAGATTATTCCTCATTTATTCCTTTATGGATTGCTCTCCTGATTTGTCAGCCAGCTCTGATGACATCTTTCATGCTTCCTTATAGGTAAACACTCTTACAGAGGCTTGTGATATTTGGCAACTGGTAAGTCTATCTGGGCTTGGGGCTCTTTAGTCACATGTATATCCACTGGGATGATATCAGATGCAACTAGGCAAAGTTAACTATTAAATTGTTGAGATGAAAGGTCAGGCGCTCTGCCTTTAGTTGGAACATCAGAACATCAGAATGGGAGATAACACATTGCTACTCACCTTCCACCTTCTTCAGGGAAAAGAGTAGAGAAGAAACAACACAGTCATAGAAGAGTCTTCATTCCAGAAGTGCTCCAGGAATCATGCTGGAGAAGTTCTGCAACTCTACTTTTTGGGTGAGAATTTACATTTATCTTAACTGTTGACTCTTCTCAGACTCAGAACAAGTGGTAGATTAGCAGACTGGCCACCAACAAGAACCAGAAAAGTTAGATGTGCAGTTGGTCTAAGGCTCGGGCTTTTTCAGAAAGGGTAATTCATTGTATCTCCAGGAGATATAATATCTGGGAAAGGTAATATAATTTATTCTCTAATATATATTTATTGTATCCCAAACACTTTTCTTGGACTTAGCTAGCTGCAAAATTGCCTTCTCTAAAGAGAAATAGGGGAAAACCTTCTAATTCCATCAGTGTTAGGAAGGGGAATTGTTGTTGTATAAGTTATGGGGTAGGAGGAAGAGAAGGTCCAGATTGAGTCTTGTTGCGATATGTTGATATTGAAATGATAATGATATGTTCTAGAAGAACTGGCAGCTAATGACGTGGACGAGAAGTTGAGGCCAGGGATGCAAATTTGGGCATCATGAGCATTGAGATAATTTTTGAAGCAGTAGAATTAGGCAATACTGTTTTTAGAGGAAAATGAAAGGAAGAGGCACTGCTCAGAGGGTGAACATGAATAGTATAGCACCACGGAGTCATAGATAGCAGAGAATTTCGAGAAAGAGGGCAATCAACAGTACCTAATGGTTGAGTGGAATAGAAAATGAGAAAGGACTTTGGATTTAGTGATTTTTAGTGAGATTTTAGTGCAAAAGTATCCTCTGCAAACTCCTGGCATCAGCATCGGAATCATGTGGGATAATTAACATAGTTTAAATATCTTAGGTAGTTCTTCTGAATTCTAAAGTTTGACAATTTCATGTAGAGATAAAAGGAGCAGGATTGAGATAGCATAGCACGTGGGTAGCACTTCATCTGTGAGAAAGAACCTGGGCCCCACGGCCCATAAGGCCAGCGCACGTATTCCACAGGAAGGTGAGGCTTACTAGGCCCCAGTATCTTGACAGGCCATCTCTTGGGAATTCTTTCCAAGAATTATCTGGCAAATTATCTTGGGCGGCGCATCGCAACCATTTCTTTAAAGAGTCTACAAATAGCCATACAAAACAATTTAAAAATATTTATAGGAAGAGAAAAACCTACCCTCATGTGAAACTAAGATATAAGAACTGGTATCCCACCTCCCTACAACACACTTGCATTTATTGCAGAATGCAATGACTGGTACAAAACTTGCTGGGAATAAGCCTTCTGTCTAACAGTGCTGTTGCTGCTGTGTTGAAACTGGCCAGGCCTCTTCGGTTCTGATGTAAGCCCTCTGGGCCATAGGAAGCTGAAAGTCTTGGCATGACTAAGCATGTCTACCTGTCTGGTGCCTGCATATTTAAACATCTGCCAGGGAGTTCAATTAGTGCTAGAAACTAGAACAAAAACAAATTTTTATATCCCAGGAAATTATTCTTCCCTTTGGATTAAGGAGTAGTTCTTCATCTTCCTACAATTTGGCAAATGCAGTGGTGAGATTTACTCAGAACAGCTGGTACAGAAGTTCACTTAGAACACAGAGAGATAGGTTTTCAGAGATTGAGTTGGCCAGAAAAGTCACTAAATGTCATTAAATGATGAATCTGTATCAATGGGGATGTATAGGAAAATACAGATAGTTAAAAGGGTAAGGCTGGGTATGCATATGCAGTTGAATTAAAATTGTTTGGAAGCAGTGGGGTGTGCTGGGGGATGGTCTTCTGTCTTCAAAAGTGCATGTATCCAACAATCCTTCCCTTTTGGTCCCCAGAATTCCTCATTCCTGGACAGCCCGGAGGCAGACCTGCCACTTTGTTTTGAGCAAACCGTTCTGGTGTGGATCCCCTTGGGCTTCCTTTGGCTCCTGGCCCCTTGGCAGCTCCTTCACGTGTACAAATCCAGGACAAAGAGATCGGCTGTAACCAAACTCTACCTTGCCAAACAGGTATTCTTTGGTGCACAAGAGAGACGTTTTCTTGGTGGTTAGTGTCCTCTTCCCTGTCTTTAACCAGCTTTCCCAGGGCTACTGCCTCGGGCAGAGCCACCCACTAGGTGTCTCTCTCTCTACCTACCCCAAGCTCACTGGCTCTTTGCCATATTTCTTAGTCAAAGTAGCTTTGATTTTCGCGTAAGCATAGTGACTCTTAATTCTTACGGATATTGGGCTCCCTGAACACAAATGAAAAGTAATTGATCAGTCAAATTGTTATCTTTTCAGCATTTGAGAATTGAACATTGGATCACCTATCGTTAAGCTGTTCTAATAAATAAGGAGACTAATTCAGTTGGCACCGACTTTGGGGTGAAAATGAACTACATAATGTATCTTCTGCACCACTGAGGCAATTCAGCCATCACCTATTTTCTAAAACTTGCATCTGAAATAGGGTTTCCCAGAGAATTCCATGAGTCAGGATGAAAACCCACAGGGGAGGGAGGAAGGATGAGAGTACAGTGACAGGCCTGAGTAGGGAGATAATGAAAAGGACATGGGGAGGATGGGAGCGCAGGAGCGGCCTGGGAGGGGCGCGGAGGGGAGGAGCCCTCAGCCAGCTGTACTAACTCACTCAGGGAGGGGTCTTGTGGGAGCCCAAGACCCTCAGTCAAAGTTACCTCATAAAATCTACCATCTGCTTGTCTGTCCAGATCTTTAAATAGGTTTTTAGAAAGGCAAATTAGGTTCCATTTTTCCGTGAGCATACGTAACAATGACCACAGGGTGCCTAGAACCAAAAAGAGAAGGAAAGAGCTTGGCCAAAGGAAGTAGAATTCACTTTGGCATTCTCAGGTGGGAGCTGGTGGTGGGTTTTGTCAGACTCTGAAGAGGAAAAAGAAGTGTCTGAGAGCTCAGGGCAGGGTCATTGTCTCCCTTGTTGACCTGAGTCCCCACCACAGGACCTAGCGTGGATCAAGCGCTCAGGTTGAATTCAACATTTGTTGAATGTTGGTGTTAAATGCATTCTAGGAATGGGGGCTGAATCAAGAGTGTGTTAGAGAGTTCAAGGGAGTTCAAGACCAGCCTGGGCAACAGAGCAGAGACTCACCTCGTCTCTCTCTATTAGACTCTGAACATTGAACAGCATGCTCAGTGCCCTTGGAAATGAATCAGATCTTGAGATTAAAGTCAATCAAGGCGGGACTGGAGCATCCAAGAAGAAGCTGGGTAATAAGCAAACCAATATCCCATCCTAATACAAGCTACTGGGTAATTTTTGAAAAATACTTTATGGAGATATAATTCACATACCATACAACTCTCCCATTTAAATACAATTCAGGGTTTTTTTTAGTATATTCATAGATAGGTACAACCATCACCACAGTCAATTATAGAACATTTTCATTCCCTCTAAAAGAAATTCTTTAACTACTATCTCCTCAACTCCTCTCACCCTAAGCAACCGCTAATCCCTGTCCTGTCTCTAGTCTACACATTTCATATGAATGGAATCATACAATATGTGGTCCTTTTTTTTTTTTTTGAGACACAGTCTCACTCTTTTTGCCCGGGCTAGAGTGAGTGCCGTGGCGTCAGCCTAGCTCACAGCAACCTCAAACTC
>CAUYRB010084072.1:0-86321 GCA_963574695.1 Propithecus perrieri | reverse complement strand
GTGGAAACAACCCAAGTGCCCGTCAATCCATGAGTGGATTATCAAAATTTGGTATATGTTTACAATGGAATATTACTCAATCATAAGAAACGACAGTGATCTAGCACCTCTTATACTTTCCTGGATTAAACTTAAGCCCATATCCAAAGTGGGGCACCAGAAGAGCAGAAGAACGGGATCCATTTGTACTCACCATCAAATTGGTATTAACTAATCAACACATAAATGCACATATAAGAATAACATCTATTGGATGTTGGGCAGGGGGCAGGGGAGTTGGGGGGGGGAGGGTGGAGGGGACGGGTATTTGTATACACAAGGAGTGCAATGCGCACCACCCGAAGGATGGACATATTTGAAACTCGGACTTGGGGGGGGGACCAAGGGCAACATACGTAACCTAAACATCTGTACCCCCATAATATGCTGTAATGAAAGAAAAAAAAAAAGAATCCTAGAAAAAAGTGTAGAGAAGACTCTTTCAGACATTGGCCTAGGCAAAGAATTTATGAAGAAGACTCCCAAAGCAATCACAGCAGCTACAAAAATAAATAAATGGGACCTGATCAAATTAAAAAGCTTTTGTACAGCCAAGGAAACTATCATCAGAGCAAATAGACAACTTACAGAATGGGAGAAAATATTTGTTCTCTACACATCCAATAAAGGGCCGATAACAAGAATCTATCTAGAACTCAAAAATATCAACAAGAAAAAAATCAAACAACCCCATCAACCAATGGACAAAGGACATGAATAGAAACTTTACAAAGAAAGACAGAATAATGGCCAACAAACATATAAAAAAATGCTCAACATCTCTAATCATTAGGGAAATGCATATCAAAACCACAAAGAGATATCACCTAACCCCAGTAAGATTGGCCTTTATCAAAAAATTCCAAAGCAACAAATGCTGGCGAGGATGTGGAGAGACAGGAACACTCTTACACTGCTGGTGGGACTGCAAATTAGTGCAACCTTTGTGGAAAAGAATTTGGAGATACCTCTAAGAGCTACAAGTGGAACTACCATTTGATCCAGCAATACCACTATTAGGCATCTACTCAAAGGAACAAAAGTCATTCTATAATAAAGACAACTGCACCCAAATGTTTATGGCAGCACAATTCACTATTGCAAGGATGTGGAAACAACCCAAGTGCCCATGAGTGGATTAATAAAATCCAATCCATGAGTGGATTAATAAAATATGGTATACATATACAATGGAATATTACTCAATTACAAGAAATGATGCTGATCTAGAACCTCTTATACTTTCCTGGATAGAGCCTGAGCCTATCCTCTGAAGCGAGGTATCACAAGAATGGAAGAATAGGCACCACATGTACTCACCTTCAAACTGGCACTGACTGATCAACACTAAGGTGCTCACACAGTAGTAATATTCTTTGGGGGTAGGGGGGTTGGGGGTGGGTAAATTCACAACTAATGGATGCAGTGAGCATTGTGGCAGGGGGAAGGGCATATCTCAAATCATGGTTGGGATGTGGTAAAGCCATAACATGTAACCAAAATGTTTGTACCCCCATAATTTCCTGAAATAAAAAAATAAAAAAATACTTAATATTTTTAATTTAGTTCTATATCAGTAGTAGGTTAAGTGTCAGGGACAAAAAGATGATTAAAGTAGAGTCCCTGCTCTTGCTATGCTTATAGATTAGAGGTATTTTTTTTTTTTTTTGAGTTCACTGTATTGTTTGGATAAACTCCTGTTCAATCTCTGACACCTGTATATCTCAATATGGAGCTGTGAACAGGCTGTCACATCTGTCATTACTGTCATTAATTTAAATATTTTAACTACATTCTTTGATCTGATTCCAGCATCATGTATCCTTGCCTTTTCGAATTCCCAGAATGCGTGCTTGAGATAGCAGCTGTGTATCACATAGCCACTGGAAGGAAATACTCAATGTGTAAACAAACAAATTCAGATTTTGTTTTGTATATATTCATTTGTTTGTTTTGGTTTGATTTCTGGCAGTTGTTTGTGGGTTGTTTGCATTAATCTATGTTTCTAGGCCTAGCATGGTGAGATACAAGATTTGGATCTGATGGTTTCATCGAGTTAATGCCACCCTGGGAGAGACAACCTGGCCAGATGGCAGGCCTTTCTCAATTACACTGCTTCCCTCTATCATGGCCTTCAAACTGCAACATTAATTACACTACTCAACCTTCTACCACATATTCTTGAATAATGCTTTAAATAAATAGTTTATTAGGGTTTTCATGTTAGATAGTTCTCCAAATACAAAGAGAATTGTATATGTAGCTATAATCATTAATTTTAGCAAATTGATATTCACTAAGATTGTTCAAGTCACAGAAATAAAGTTTTTCTAAATTCTTGGTTCCTACCTAATCATTCTGATTGTTCAGAAAATTGCAAATGGTAAGTTTAGGACAGTGTTATGAAAAACTGAGGTGTGAAATAGTTTGTTTTAATGAACTTGTTTCTCTAAGCCCATTTTATTAATATATCTGAATACTAATGGCAAGTATTGTAGAATTGCTTCTTTCTGAATATGTTTAAGGGTAAGCTAAAGAAGTCACTGAAAATGCAATTAATTCCTTTTCAAAAGCTGCTAAGTTATGGGCTGAAGAACACTTAATGATGATTCTAATCTCTTGAATTTCTAAGATCAAGAATAGAGTTTAATGTCAGTATCTAAGTTTTATATTCACACCAATTGTAACACCATGAAGTAATTTTTAAATAGCTTTCTGAAGCTTTGCCATTAACTGTGAATAGATAAAAACAATAGTATTACCTCTGAGCTTTATTTATATCAGAAATTTTGTTAATTTTGTGTATTATCTTAATAATAATGTGAGACACCTTACCTGTGCTAAATTATTTCATACTCTCATCTCCCTTGCAAGGTATTATTAATTTCATTTTACAGTTAAGGATCAGAGATCCTGTGTGTATCAAAGAGATAAATTAACTTGCAGACACCCCCCGCCCATTTGTTTCACTATACCATGTCATTTTAGTTATAATAGAAAGGGCCAGAAGTGAAATATAGAAAATCCTTTCATGCCCGTTTTAAAAATTTGGATTTTATTTGGAAGGCAATGGGGAAAACCGAAGCAGAGTTTTTTCCCTTCTTTTTCAGCCTAATAACACATCGTTTCTCCCTTCTGCTGTCTGTGCGCCAGGCATATTAACCAAAGTTTCTAAGCCCCTTTTGATCTCTGTGTCTTTGCTAATTTTGTTCTTCCAGTAGTTATTTCACACTTATTCTTCAAATCTCAGCTCTAATGTTATTTCTTATGCAAAGTTTTGGCTGATCATCTACTCTCTTGTGAGATATCATATTTTATTTTTTGTTTATAGCAACCAAATATATTTGTTAAATGAATGAACTATTGAATGAATGAGGTACACGGTATGGATGCAGAATAAACTGTTGGGAAAAAGTGGGGGTACAAGAATATATCACAAAGAACTAGAGAGGAAAAAAGATAATCTTCATCAAAAGAGAAATGGTAATGACAGAATAATGTGGAAGAAGAAATTAAAGGGAATATCAACACACCCTCAAATATTCAGTGAAATCTGTCATCTGATAAAAATATCAAAAGTCCATTTCCCCCAACGTAATGTTTCAGAGAATTAGGTAAATTTTTCTAAAGCTAATTATTTCATAAAATTGATTTTGAAGTGGCATCATGAATACACCATTATATTATGTTGCACTGCAACAATTTTTATCTATGAAATCATTATATATTTGTTTTACTTAACATCTCACTTTCAATAATATACTTTGAAGATCCTACAAGCTTTCCTAATTATATAGAAATCTTATAACTGTCTGAAAGGAAAATTCCTGAAATTATATTCATTTGGGTACAAAAATTATAAATTTTTATGTGGACTTTGTGTTAGTTTTTAAATGTGTCTATGTGAAGAATAAGAGTGGTATATCCTATACCCACATTTCTCAAAATTATCAGCCAATGGGAAAAATTTATTAACTTCTATGTCTCAAATTTATCATCTGCAAAATGGATGAAATCATGGCTACCTCAGAAGTTAAATTATTTCATGCAGTGTGACTAGAGGATAGAGGAGTGGGAGAATTACTATCATTATTTGTTACCTTTAAAATTGGTCTCCACCTTAGGCCAGGCGCGGTGGCTCACGCCTGTAATCCTAGCAGTCTGGGAGGCTGAGGCAGGCAGATCGCTCAAGGTCAGGAGTTCGAGACCAGCCTGAGCAAGAGCGAGACCCTGTCTCTACTAAAAATAGAAAGAAATTATCTGGACAACTAAAAATATATATATAGAAAAAATTATCCAGGCATGGTGGCACATGCCTGTAGTCCCAGCTACTTGGGAGGCTGAGGCAGGAGGATTGCTTGAGCCCAGGAGTTTGAGGTTGCTGTGAGCTAGGCTGACGCCAGGGCAACAGAGCCAGACTCTGTCTAAAAAAAAAAAAAAAAAAAAAAAAAATTGGTCTCCACTTTAAACATGTGCTACTCATTAGAGGAAATTCTCTCCATCACTTTCATTTTTTCTCTTCTACATGTTCCTTTTATACTTAATTGTTCGAAGCCATTTTATAGGAAAGGAGGAGTGGAAATATCCAGTATTAGAATTGGTCAGTGTTCGAAAGGGCCACTACTTTCCTTATCTCTTATAAGCCCCAAAGCAGTGACAAATAAAAAATATTACATTTTCCATTATGTAAGTAATCCTTTAAAACCTGGGTCACTTTTCAAAATATAAAGGTTATGTTCATAATGCTTCACAGCATAGTAAATCACAGATATATTAAAGCAAAATGGAGTGTTAATTATATAAAACATATAATGGGCATTCTAGGTCACTAACCAAGCTTCCATGAGCCTTTCTTTTATCCTAACAGAACCTTGATTTTACCTGGATTTTTATTCTTCTAGAACAGAACCCATTTAACTCAAGGGAAGTCATCCCTGGGGATAAGCCTTGAATGGCTTTAGCCATTCATTCAATGATCACCGGTTCAGGGGTGGAATATGATCAGAGCAACTAATAAGGTTAAGGATATTTAATTGGAACGCAAGGACTAAAATATATTTCCTTTTTTATTCTTCTGGACTGCAGCTATTTTTATCATCCATGTGAGGACGAGTCAATATATAGGAGGAAGCAAAGTCAACAGAATCATAGGCAGTAGAGTTAGAACATGAAATATTCTTGTCCCTCTGGACCTCACATTATATAAGAGAATAAAATTTCTTAAAGTCAATATGAATGTTTTTGAATAACTTACATACGAAGACATACTTAATTGAAAAGAATGGAATTAGAAAATTTTAACATGACGAGAAAACTGAGGCTCAGATTAGGCAATGTGGCCTGTCAAGTTCTACAGATAGATTGCTCCAAAAATAGAATTTATCCTTTTATTCACCCCATTTCTATCATTTTTTTTAATAGCAAATGCCTTGCACTAAAGCTTATAACAGAGTACATAAACATATGTATCATGTTATTCACCATTCTAAGAAACATATAAAAACGCTCACTCTCTCAAAGGGAATAGTGTCTCTATTATTGCAAGCATATAATCAAAGCTGTGGGGACAACTTCAGAAATTATATCTTAAGTCCAAATGTTTCAGTTGAACTCTGTACCATTATATTCACTTATTTTCTTTATTAGACTAGTAATACAGAACATGTCCTACTGGTACTAGTAAGACCAACTGAATCACCATTGTGAAGAGCAGGTAGGCACTGGTAGCGTGTGAGATTACTTATGCTATAGACTCTTTGGATATTTATATCTGGAATGATACACTGATAATTGCTGTTCAATTCTTTTTTAAATACATCAAAGTTAAAACATGCCTCTAGCTAGTTTCTTTGATTTACAATTCATAAAACTGTTAATCTATTGGACAAACTGATGTTTTTGAAACCCTTCCTAACTGTATCAGTTAGCTATGGCTGTATGATATGCTACACAAAACTTAGTAGCTTAAAAAAAGCAAGCAAAAAACACAAAATAAGCAAATTAAAATATAAATTTGATAAATGATGTAACAAAGAAAAATTTAAAAATGAGAACCAATAGAAAAAAAAATAACAAGAGAAAGAAAAATTTAAAAAGAAAAGAAAAACAATACTTGTTACTTGTCATGAGTCTACATGTTGGCTGTGTGGTTCATACCACTTTGGACAGTGACAACATCACTGGGATGATCACTTCTGATTCATCTTGTCCCATAAGAGGACAGTCTGGATATGTTCTAAGAGGCAATGTTCTAAGAAAGAACAGAAAGCACTATACCCTCTTGAAATCTAGTCTCAGAACTGGTTTAGTGATTATTTATGTATTATAAATTTTCTCAGTGTCATAGTATCTATTTCTTTATTTTTTTTTATTTATGCATATTATGGGGGTACAGATTTTTTTTTTTAACAGAGTTTAAAGCCATTAGACCTGCATTGATCTTCTTTTCTCAAGATGTATAGGTAGAGAATAGCATAACAATCTGCTTCCCAAAATAAAACAATAAACCACCCTATGAAGAAAGCAACTGTATTTGAAGTTCTGAGTATTTGAACTTCCCTCTAAAATACATGAGGAGATGTATTCTTATGTGTCACTGTAATAAATCTTACCCATTAAGTATTACTCCGTGCTAATTCCTGTGTGTCTTTCGTGAGGGAGTCTGGTCATGGGGCTTCTGTTGTAATTCTCACTTTCTAACAGTTTTTTTTTTTTTTTATTTAATTCACTCTGTTCTTTCTTCATGATATCATCTTGAATCTTTTTAAGAGCATGAGACGGATAATTGTTAAAATATTTGATCTTTCCTAAATGTATTTTAGAGGAAAAAGAGTAAAATGTAGCAAAAACAATAATCTTAAGTAGAATAGAGAAAGGGGGGCTTTTCTAATATAATAAGGGCTATGGATTTTAAGGTCACATGTCTGATGCAAATTTAAAAGAAAATTTAAGGGACGTATAGTTGTAAATTTATTGAAATTGTGAGTTCTAAGAAAATAAATATTCAATTTTCTAGAAATATGGTGGTTATGTTGCATACCTCCCCAAAATATATGCAAAAATAGCTTTATTGTAAAGAAGGAGTGTGAAAATGACAATAACTTGTGAATAATAAATGCATAAAAACATCCAAACCTAAAAGACGGCATTCATCTCTTTAGCAGAGTGTATCTTCAATTATATTGGAAAGGTCCTACGTCCTACTAAGTTTTCTCAAACTCGGTCAATGACTTAAGTTATAATTGAGAGCCACTGGAAAAGCTAGAAGATCAAATCTAGGATATTAGAGTGACACATTAGCATAATATGATGAAATGAAGAAAAAAAATGAAGCAATGCCATTTTGCTTTCTTTGAATCAGCTTTAAAAAATTTTTTTTTTTTTTTAAACAGTGCCAGTGGTACTGTTCTCCTAAAAGTGGGGTTGTAGTTGATATCCAAGAGGATTCTTACATTGAACCAAAAGAATTAATGGCAGAGGATTTTTGTGGGAGCAACAAGTTATTAAATATCGTATTCCTTCCTTCCACTCTTGCTTTTTCTCTTTATCCCTGTCTGTTGTCTCCTCACCAAACCCAATGCTGAAGGATTTGATAACTGTTCTTACCTTCCTGCTCAAGTTCTAAGGATAATGTTAAGAAAGTATTTTCAAAAATGAAGATTTGAACACTCTCATATTGTTACACGCCCATGTTTGGATATAACCATCTTCATTAGAAGATAAAAGATACTCAGAAATAAATAAAAACAGGCTCTCTACACAAGAAGTATTTTAAAACAATACACAAAGCAAACTGAAGGAAAAAGACATAAGACGCCAAAGGCCTATACAGAATATAGGAATAGTCTAGAAAGACTAAGAATAGTCTAGAAAATTATAGACAACTTTAGATTTACAACTTTCTACTTTGTAAAAGAAATTTAAAAATAATACAGACTTTATGAAACAAAGCAGACGCACCTATATAAAAACAAAGAGAAGGTTGCAAAGACAATAGAAAATGAAATGACAGCTGGTAGTACAAATTAAATATACTGTGAAAAACATTACAACCATTCCAGAAATTTAAAAGAAAAATAAGTAACAAAATGCTGACTCAAAAAATGAAAATAAAGTGAATGTCATGAAAAGTAAACTTGGTAAAGATGGAAAAAGATAGTTAAATAAAATTTCTGAGAGATCAGTGATTTGGACTGAGCTCCTATATTAGGCCTTAAGAGATCAACCCAAAATAGTGACTCAAAGGTTCCACATCACCAAACCAAAACTTAATCTATTTACTTATAAGATCTGAACTTCCAAAAAATCAGGAGGTAAATAATAACCTAATCCCATTAAGCCAAAAAGATCCCTATAAGGAAAGTAATTTTGAAATGACCAACTTAATTTTTGTTCCTGGTTTCCTTCTTCAGCCTTTTCTGCCTATGAAAAGTCTAACCCTCTGCTCACCTCATCAAGAGTTCCTTTCTATTTTGTAGATTGGATGCTTCCCGGTCAATTAATTACTAATAAAAGCCAATTAGATCTTTAAAACTCGAGTGGTTGAAATTTTGTTCTTTGACAGAATAAAAAAATACCTGTCAGAATTCAGTGGAAAAGTACAAAAACTAAAAAAGTCAGAGAAGAGAAAAATGATAAAAATTACATACGAAAGGCAGGCAATGAAATAAAATTTTAATGCAAAGAAGTATGTATTAAAGATTAAAATATGACACAGAAAAGGATACAGAAATATATAAGGGAATGAATTTTTTTGCAATAGAGAGAGATCGCATACCAGTAGATTGATAGGGCTCACAGTGTTTCAAATTTAAAAAATGAAAGGAACAGTCAACCACAATCACCGTCACAGATACTGATGACATTACTGAACATTAAAACAAAATTAAAACTATGAACATCCCACAGAATAAAAAAGATTTACACATATAAAAATAGGAGGGCATCTGGTTTTCAGTTCTGCATGTAAAGAGCTTGGAAGTTGCCACTTTGTCCTGAAAACAAGAGCTAAACAGACTGAAGAATCAACAACTCTTATCAGATCTGTAACAGAGGGGAAGACTCAGGGCAAAGTGCTGCCCTGGAGATTGGAGAGGCAGACAAGTGAATACAAGGAGTCATGGCTTCCTGGAGTAGACTCACAAGTGAAAACTTCCACAGGAACCAGTGCCAGGGTAAGAAAACCTGAAGTATAACTGACAAACTGCTGGAGGCTCAGTGCAGACAAATCTGAGAGCTAAAAACTCCAGGGGGACCCAGTCATAGAGGAACCCCACAATATTATGAGATTTACTACCAGGAGCTCAACTAGGTTCCCAAGTAAAAATGAGAAGAAAATCTCTGGCTTCCAGCAGGGATAGAGGAAAAGGAACCATTTTGATATATGCCAGAGCCCTCTGTTCTTAACCAGGCATGCCCTCAGGAGAAACTAGTTAACCATAGTCTAATCTGCTGGTGTATTATCAGAGCCTAACTGACCTGGGGGAAGGGAAAAGACCCAACTCCAGCCCACTCTTATCATTCTGTCCCTGCTAATCAGGGAGCAAAAAAATTGAAAAACACTTGTGAAGTTCACAGTGCAGAGTCACAGACTCATTGAAAGACTGAGACCCAATCATAGGACTGTAGAAGGCTTCCCCTCCCAACACCTTATCACGACATTACTAAAGGTCTATTTATAGTAGTTTCTTTTACCTGGTACATTATGTCTGGACGGGTATATGCATACACAAAGAGCGCAATGCACACCATCCCAGGGATGGACACAGTTGAAGCTCGGACTTGGGGGGGAGGGGCAAGGGCATCATACGTAACCTAATCATCTGTACCCCCATAATATGCTGAAATAAAAAAAAAAAAAGAAAAAATTCAAGGCATATAAAAAAGCAAAAATCACAATATGAAGAGACAGCGCAAGCATCAGAAACAGACATAGCTAGGATGTTGGAATTTTCAGAGAATTTAAAACAACTATGAATAATATACTAAGGGTCTAAAGAACAAAGTAAACAGTATGCAAATGAGCAATTAAGGAGAGATGGAAATCATAAGAACAGAACCAAAAAGAAAACCTAGAGATAATGAAAAAAATACTGTGACAGAAATGAAGAATGCCTTTGATAGGCTTATTAGTAGACTGGACACAGTTCAAGAAATAATCTATGAGCTTGAGGATATATTGATAGAAACTTGAAAACTGAAAAACTGTTAAAATCTTTACACAAATTAAATTTAGCAGAGTTTAATTGAGCAAAGAATGATTCCGAAATTGGGCAGCTCTCAGAACAAGAGGTTCAGAGAGCTCTGCTTTGCAATGTGAGAAGGCAGCATTTTTGGACCAAAAAAAAGGAGAAAAGATACAGAAACAGCTTGATTGGTTACAGCTTGGCATTTGCCTTATTTGGATATGATCTGATCAGTTGGCCACCTGTGATTTACTGAAGCTCAGCTGCTGTGATTGGCTGAGACTTGGCTATTTGTTACAAAAATATACTCGTAAATTAGGCTTTCAGTTAGTTTTTATACTAAGTTAGGTTGCAGTGTGTTATATAAGGACTCAAAATACAGCGGCATTCTCAGGCCAATTTTAGTTTAATTTAAGAAAGCAAATAAAATGAAGACTGAATAAAACAAAACAGAGTATCCAAGGACTGTGTGACAGCTATAAAATGTGTAACATACACATAATGGTAATACCAGAAGGGAAAAAAAGAAAAGAGCAGAAGAAATATTTGAAATGATGACTGAGAATTTCCCCCAAGACCACCAAACCATGGATCCAAGAAGATCAGAGAACATCCAGAGGATAAATGCCAAAGAAGAAAATAAAACCTACTAGGCACATAATTTTCTTGCTACAGAAAATCAAAGGTAAAGAACAAAATCCCGAAAGAAGCCAGAGGAAAACACATCTTACCTATAGAGAAATAAAAGAATTACATTTCACTTCTCAGAAACAATGAAAGAAGTGGAGCGTTGAGAGAAAAATAAAAAAACCCACCAACCTAGAATACTGTACTCTGACATTTTCCTTCAAAAGTGAAGGAGTAATAAAAGGTTTTCTCAGACACACAAAATTGAGAGAATTCATGGCCGGTAGACCTGTCTTGCAAGAAATATTAAAAGAAGTTCTTTAGAGAAAAGGAAAATTACGTAGGTCAGAAACTTGGATCTACACAAAGAAAGGAAAACATCATAAAAAGAATAAGTAAAAATAACATAAACATATTGCAAACTCTAGAGCAACCACTAAAAAATTAAGAAAGAAGTATAACTGATATGCTAGGAAGGAGAGAAAATGCAATCACATAAAATGCTCAATTAAAACCACCAAAGGCAGAAAAAGAATAGAAGACAAAAATAGGAACCAAAAACAAGGACAGCAAATACAAAACAGTAAAAAATATGATATTAATCCAACTATATCAATAATCACTTTGAATATCAATGGTCTAAATGTGCATAGGTTATCTAGCTCCTCTTGTATTATCCTGGATGGAGATGGAGACCATTCTTCTACTAAGTGAAGTATCACAAGAATGGAAAAACAAGCACGACATGAATGCACCATCAAGTTGGGTATTAGTTGATCAACACTTATGTACACATATAATAGTAGCATTCACTGGGTGTCAGACAGGCGGGATGGGGGAAGAAGGGATAGGTATATTCACACCTAATCAGTGCGGTACTCACCAACATGCTTGAAGCTCTGCCTCAGGTGGGGCAAAGACAACATATGTAACCTTAACATCTGTACCTCCATAATATGCTGAAATTAAAATGAAAAAAATAACCCCTCCCCCTCAAAAAGAACCCAGACATTGTTAGAATGGATTAAGAAATAAGACTCAATTATATGTCGTCTACACAGATCTTACATTCTTCACAAGAATTAACTGAAAATGGATTATAGACTTAAATGTAAATACAAAACTATAATACTCCTAGGAGATAACATAAGGGAAGACTTAAGTAACCTTAGGTATCACTGTGACTTTTAGATTCAACACCAAAGGCAAGATCCATGAAAGAAAGAGTTCATTAAAATTAAAAAAACTTCTGCTGCGCAAAAGACACCATCAAGATGGAAAGGCAATCCAAAGACTGGGAGAAAATATTTGCAAAAGGCATACCTGATAACGGACTGTTACCCGAAATATGCAAAGAACCCTTAAAACTCAACAGTAAGACAATAAACAACCTGATTAAAAAATGAGCCAGAGTCCTTAACAGATATCTCACCAAAGAAGATATACAGATGGTAAATAAACCCAAGAAAAGATGCTCCACGTCATATATCAATCAGGAAAATGCAAATTAAAACAATGACATACCACTATACCTATTGGAATGGCCAAAACCCAAGACACTGAGAACATCAAATACAGGTGAGGATGTGGAGCAAAAGGAACTCTCATTTATTGCTGATGGGAATGAAAAATAGTACAGCTAGTTTGGAAGAGAGTTTTGATAGTTTCTTTGAAAACTAAAGATAATCTTACAATACAATGCAGCAATCATGCTCTTTGATATTTACCTAAAGAAGTTGAAAACTTATGTCTGCACAAAAACCTGCACAGGAATGTATATAGCGCAATTTATAATTGCCAAAACTTGAAAATAACCAAGATGTCTTTTAGTAGGGCAACAGGTAATCTCTGGTACATCTAGACAATGGAATATTATTCAGTGCTAAAAAGAAGTGAGCTATCAAGTCACAAAAATACATGGAGGAACCTTAAATGCGTATTACTAAGTGAAAGAAGCCATCTGAAAAGGCAACATACTCATGATTTCAATCATGTGACAGTCCATTAACAGAAAAGGTAAAACCATGAAGACAGTAAAATGATCTGTGATTGCCAGAACTTGGGGTGAGAGCAGGGATGACTAGACAGAGTACAGAGGATTTTTAAGACAGTAAAAATACTCTGCATGATACTGTAACGATGGATACATGTCATTATACATTTGTTCAAACCCACAGAATATACAAAACCAAGAATAAACCCTCATGTAAACAGCTACGGAGTTTGGGCTATTATGATTTGTCAATGTAGGTTTATCAATTTTAACAATGTACCATTGATGGGGGATGCAGATAGTTGTGGCTGTTGTGCATTTGTAGAGGGAGCGGGTATATGGAAAGTTTCTGTACCTTGCTTTTAATTTTTCTGAAACTAAAATTCTTTTAATTTTTTATGAACCTAAAATTGATTTAAAAAAATTTTTAAGAAAAAAGTGTCAGGGGAATCTCACATTTCTATACATCCACAGAGAAGATACAAAACAATATTATAAATTCTCTGCAGTTAAAATTAAAAATAAATTTATAATAGACTTTTTAATTAATTTTAACTAGTTATACTAAAAAGTTAAATTTACAAACAAACTAAAATGCTATTTTTTTCTTCTACCATACCTGACAGGCATCTCCTTTTCCCAGAGGAAACAATTGTTATCAGTATATTATATATGCTTCCTGACATTTTTTTCTTTTTTGGCAATCATACAACATAGGTATTTAACATAAGTTTTGAATTATTTCTGTTCTTATGGCATTTATGTTTTAGTGGAATAAAAAGATCAAAATATAAACAAATGTGAGACTGAAAAAAAGAATTAACTCGATAATTTCTCTTTTATAGGAGGCAGCAAAAAGATTGGTTTATTTCTGAAATTGATGAGACACAGATTCAAGCATATTAAAGATAGAAATGTATCCAACATAGCAGCTAAAAAAGGAGGCTATACTGTTTACTTTTCCACGAGAAAGGAAGAGGGAAAAGAAGAAGTAGAAAATAAATTTGGAAAAGCAAAAGAAAACCGGCAAAAAAGCTAAAGTTCAAAAATATCATTTATATAATGAAAAGACAGCGTTAAGGTAAATATGCCTGCCTAAAGTGAAAGGTTGAATGAGATAAAGACATTGCTTAACAGAGAAAAAACAAACTTTCCAACTGGATTACAGAAATAAATCAAGTATTAATACACGCTATCCTTAAGAAAAACACCTAAAACCAAAGGCATCAAAAAATTGAAGGAAAACATGGTCAAATTCATATCAGATGTTGTGTACTGTTGTATCTATTATCTTTAACTCCAAAGCAAGCTTTCCCATCCCCTCCCCCTCCGCCCTCAATCCTAAAGGCTCAGACCTGGGGTGGTAGGTGTGATGTGAGGCAGGCCCAGGAGTGGTCCTCCTCTTCAGGTCTCTAATCTTGAGGCTTTCCCTATGGGCTCCATGCAGAAAGGACTTATTGGGGACTTGCATATGCAGGAGCCTTGACCAATATACCAAGCAAATGCTTTAATATTAATATTAGAAAGTAGCAGTTATTGTTGTTGAAGGCACAGAATATTCACTGATGCAAAGAGGGTCACTTAATTATGACTGCAAGCAAATGTACAATAACGTAGCTGCTAAGAAAGTTTTGGCAAGAGTAATTCCATAGCAAAATATGTAAAACAAAACTGACATATAAAAGAGAAATCAAGAGGTATAGAGAAATTTTAAAGGGAAATTTTATATAACTTTCTCCACACTCAGCCAGATCAAGTATCAAATAAGAAAGATCCTAATATCTTAGATCTATGTGAGTAGTAAATTAATTTGATACAGACAAAAATAACGAATTCAAACTTTCACTCAAAATCTGTACTTAAACTGTGCTTCAAGGGAAAATTTTAGCCTTATATGAGAAAGGAAAAAGAATAAAAAATCAGTGATCTAAGCATCTATTCCAAGAAGTTAAAAAGAAAAAATAAGTAAAGGTTAAAGAAATAAAGATAAAGGCAGCAATCTATGAAACAGAACCAAAATATCAAAGGAGGATAGACTAGTAAAATGCGTAACTCCCTGTCAAGAGTGAGCAATGTTATTATTTTCTCTTAGAGAAAATTTACTTTTGCTTATGATGTGAAACTCATCTAGAGCTAAATTATCCTCGGTCCAATCACAGACCGAGATGGTTAGATGCTGGCTCTATTCCTTATGACTACTAGTTTATTTCTGCTTCACTCTTGTTCCTGGGTTGGAGTCCTTTTATTTATGTTTCACTCTTGTTCCTGGGTTGGAGTCTTTTGGGGCTCCGACCAGAAGCCCACCCTACTCAAACTCCTGACTTTCCTCTGCAGTCCTATGACACCACTGAATTAATTATCTTTTCTGCCATCAACTTCACTTTTGGAATTAGCATTTACCTAAGGAAAAAAAGTGGCCACAAATTTTGAGTTAACATTTCCTGGCTTCTCTTCTCAGGCCAACATATCCTCCCTATGTTGGTAATTTCCTGAGCCTTTCAAAGAGATTTTTTAAAAACTGTTCAGTTTATTGAATTCTTCTCAGCATGAGGTTTTATTATACTTCAAACAACCTAGCCTGTTACAGTTGGATGTGAGAATGTTCCTGAGTAACTTCTGGGTCAGATTAAATTTTAAGAAGTGTAATCCATGGTAACTAGAGAGAAATTGAACCACTGAAAGACTTTCCCCGTTGGAAGAATTATATTTCTCTATTTTTTCTGTCACAGCTATTCCTCTTGATGGAGCCTCAGACAGCATAGACATTGCTATCTTCTAATTTTGAACCCGTCTCCATCTCTGAAGTTCATTATTTTGCTGCCTTTCCTCATTTGTCTAAAATTATCGCTGTGTCTGTCCTTGTTCCACTATGGCCTGCCACCAGTCTATCAGTCTGCGCGCTCCTGAAACTGACAAACTCCCTCAAGAGTTCTGACAATGTATTGCTATCAGCCCTTGGCAGCAGCTGCACTGTGGCCTTAGAGTCCTGTTGCTGCCAGTGCATGTAACACATATAACATAACACTCTTTGGTTGTTTTTACTTGGAGCCTGTCTTGCTTAGTCTCTTCTTTATAGAGGCTGAAGGCAGGCAACTGATAGGGTGATGTGTGAAGGCCTAGAATGGCTACTCTTTAGTAATCCTAGATGAGGCATTGTGACAGTTTCTTGCCACTCTGGAGTTACTTCATGATTATTGATTTTAGTTTTGGAGCACAACTAAAATTTCCAAACAGGAAAAATTCTCTGCATTTGCTTGTATTAAATTTAGTTAATTTTGGCTTAAAATATCCGATTAATTCATTAATCTAAGACTTCAGAAAATAAGCAAAAGCCCAAATAACGCTATGATAAAATCCTACCTAAATATGCTTTTTAGTGAATGTAGTCATATCGATTAACTAAATATCGCTATACAGACCTGATCTTATTTGACTGGCAGTTCCTTTGTACTGACAGTTGGCGTCTTTCCAGAACGTGGTGAGTGCCGTAATTCTTTTTTCCAACAAAGAAATACTTAGAGCTAAGAAGAACAGGCAACTATTTTGAGAACCTTGTATTACATTAAATCTAATGTGGTTTATTTTTAGTAGAAAGAAAAGTAAGTACTCTATACTAACCAATATTTGAATAGAATTGCCTCAGCGCAAGAGTGAAATGTTTGATGTCTTACTGTACCTTCCTCCTTTGTCTCCCAGAGTGGTTTTTCTCTTTGATAAGAACAGGCTCTGATTAACTACTCTTATCTAATTATATAAAAATATAAGATCATTGAATTCTTTAAAAGGACATCTTACATATGAGGAAACTGAAGCACAGAGATGTTGACTAAGTTTGCCATCATAGTAAATGGCAAAGCCACGGTTTTAAGAGACACTTTGTCTCTGAAGTCCTGACCCAAGCGCCTATATAGTTGTCGCACTGGTCCTTAATTCCCTGTTTTGATGCTGCCCTTCTTGGTGCCACAATACTTTGGTATATAAGGACTCTCAGACATTTACTGTATTGAATCGTCCTTTAATTTTTAACAGCGTACTTTCTAATTTTACAAGATGCAATATAAACACATGGAGGGAGTATTTCTTGATACCTAAATTTGACCACTCTTTTTTGGTCAAAAGAGTACATACTGTACTCTATAGTGTGCGTGTAGTGCCTTCTTAGCTGGCCATAGTTGTGTAACTTAAGCTTGGGATTAAATCAGTAGCACTATTACTGCTAACTCATTTAGTATTTGCTGAAATAAAGTCAGTTCCAATCATTAATATTATTGCCATAATAAAGAACTTAAAGTGTTTTAGGTAGCCAATACCAGTTAATGTTACTTTGTCTTGAAGTCAACAAGTTATTCAAAAGAGTGATTTGATTCAGTCTTGAGGAACTCAAATAACGTGCTTTCCATTTTGTTAGTGATAGTGCAAAACTTACTGTTTTTCAGTAATGTGTTATTACCAGACTGATATACTGTTTCCTCAGAGCTTTCTTGAGAATTATACTTTCACTAAAATAAATAGCACTCCAATGGTTAAAAAGCTGATATTCTTTTGATCTGTAGACCCCAACACACTCTGAAGTCTTGTTGGAACTAAGAAGTAAAACCAATGAAAATTTCTGGGATGAGATTTCTTTCTTTTGTTCCTTTCTTCATCTTCATTGTGTAATAAGGTAATGAGTATAGATGAATGTCTTTGACACATACATACGAGAGTATGAATGCCCGATTGACTTTAATTGGACATGAGAAAGGAAAATCAAGAAAAGTATATGAATAGGGAATATACGTGTATGTATATACATACATGCCATGAAAAGCATATAAGAATTTCACTTTTCTCTTCTGTGAATTGGTCAAAATCTTTACCTGTCAGATAAATATTATTAATCAGTTGGAGTACCATTTAAGTTTTAGCTATGTGTCTTGTACTGCTGTACATTGTTAATGAGGTAACAAAGCACAGGGTGAGTTCCTGCCTTTGAAGACAGTATGAACTTGTTGTGAAGACAAGCTATGCATATGGAAAAATGTAAATAGTTTTAAGAAACAATATGTGTAAATAACAAGTGATACAAACTATGAGTTCTGTATTAATTAAGACTGCTATAACAAAATACCACAGACTTGGTGCCTTAAACAACAGAAGTTTATTTTCTCACAGTTCAGCCTGGAAGTCCAAGGTCAAATGAACCGTGTAATTGATCACATCCCACCTTTTCTTACAGAAAATGAGGAAATAGGATGCCTTAGCAGTTAAAAGACATGTTGGGAATTACAGAGCCAGAACTGGTACTAGAAGCCAAGTGCCAAACTCTAGGCTATGATACCATAGGGGGCCTTAAGATTTTAAAGAATCAGGCTGTCAAAAGGAAACTGGTCATTTGGTCCAATGAAAATTTTTAAAAAAAGAGAGAAAATAATTGTCTTGCCTTGTCCTTCTATTACTTTGGTCTCTTGAGATTTGTTTTTCAGAACATTTATTCTTTTCTATCCTTGGAGTTTCAAGAAACAAATCTGGGATACACTGCCCTAGGAAATCTTGTCTTGGGGGGGAAATAGAATTCAGAGCCATAGAATTGTAGAAAATTAAAAATACAAATTACTTTAAAGACATATATCTTCTTTTATGTATATGAAAATTAAGACCCAGAGAGAGAAAATGAACTATTTTCTATAAATTTCGGCTATTTTAAAATTAATATTAAATATGTTATAATGTTTTATCTAACATAAATATATTAAAAGGAGATTTCTGAGTATCTCTACTGTTCACTTAGTTCAATATTTGATAGATTTAATGTTGAAAATGGATGGATTATTAAATATTAGCATAATAAATGTTTCCTTGAAAATTAAAATTTTAAAAAAGGTCAAATTTTTCATTTATTGTCTGAGTCATTCTTATATAGAGTATTTCTTATTTTTTTCTAGTATTCTTTGTTCCATATCCTGTTTATTTGTGCATTTTATGTAAACCTCAAAGTAAGATTTGCAGAGTTCACATATAGTATATATGTATGTATACAATGGTTTAATTTTAACCATTTCTTGGTTTCCTACCATGGACTATATTCCTAAACCAGTGCTATGCTCATATACTCTTCTTTGATAGGAAACTTCTCTAATATGAATATTTGTACATAGAGAAAATTTAAACCTTTCATTGACTTACCAAACATGGGAGTAATGAAAGTCATATTAGAATGGAAGTTGGACAAAGAACTGTTTCTATGTTCCAAATGGCGATATAGAATAGAGGGATATAAACATATATATATATATGCACATGTACACAGTATATTTTCCTTATATAGCTATTTCGCATATTTACTTTCAAATGGTTTTGTTTAAAAATTGTGATTAAATGTCAGAATAATGAAATGTGAAGTATGTTTAAGAGAAGAGCAAAATAAGAACATTTCAGACAGAAGTAAAATAATCATTCTATCAGATAAAATTACACAAAGATATTTGATAATTATGTAATACAGTCTTCAAATATTTTAAGACTGAATTTCTTGAGTAAATTTGTAATCCTTAATGTTTGCTTCCATGTTGTTGCTGGCTAATTAGTTTCAAGGGCTCATAGAAATAGCGACAATATAAAAAACAAACAAACAAAAAAATTCCTGTGCTAAGGTATTCTTTTGTACTGGCTTTGACTTTGAGTATACTAACCTACCAAGAGAAGGTGTGAGGCAGAGTTTAAGCACAGTCAATGAAAGTTCAAAGATTTGACAACTGCACAAAGATGTGTCTTTCAAGAAGCTTTTAAGATTTAATGAGTTATCATTAAGAGCCAAAGCAGATCAAAGGTGATAACTAGGTAATACAACACGAGCACCAGAGTCCAAGAACGAACCACGGTCTGGCATCAGCTGTCAAGCAAGAAGTATACAAATCTTCGTGAGAAGGCAGAGAAATGAGTCTAATGACACAGTGAGAGGTAGGGCAGAGTATAGCAGAAATTCAACACATGAAATAAGATGTTGCAACCTAGCCTCACTTCACCACATCATCATGCTACATTAAGAGTGAATGTTTGAGGGCCTCCTGATTTAGCTAACTCAGGTTTCTAATAGTAAGAATTTTAATAAACTTCATAAATAGATACATGTGGTTAAGGTTAAAGTGTGTTGTCACAAATCAAAGCAGATATTTAAAAAAGTTTATTTAGCTATTCTGGTCTTAAAGTGTGTGGAATGCTCCTGCCAAACCTTGTTTTAAAAGCAATGGGAGAAATATTTCTTTTGAGTTTCAGTAAGATGCACCAGAAAAGCCAGTATGTTTCATTTATGTTGATAGCCAAACTGGGGTAGCTTTGATCAAGCATTTTGTGGCTTTTGAAAATAGTCAAACTGTGCTTTTACAAATATATAAATAGCTCAATGTATTACAGTTGGTAAATCTATTTAAGGAAAAAAAAAAAAAAAGACAAATCCTGATGTTGAACAACCCACACCCTGATTTAATGCTCATGACAGCTCTTAGAACCTGTTAACACTGCCATTTTATCTCAGCTTTCCTCAGAGTGGGTACATTATGTTAGCTATGTGTTGTGGCCTGATGCTGAAAGCTGCGATAAGTTTTGGGGTCTCTTAAACCTTAAAGGATAAATCTAATCTTTATTGTCTGAAGAAAAAAAGAAAGTCAAAAGGCAGTGGGAAAAAGCCATATGGTGCTCCAAACCACAAGGGAAATTATATTTCTTTTTATAAAGCATTCCCACTAGAAAAAAGGGTAACCCTTCTGTTTATCATTATATTTTATGAGGTAACTTCAATGAAATCATGGAAGTATTATCACATGAGCAGCAAAGGATAAAATCTCTTTTGCCAGGGCCCTCAAAGGATAGGAAATTTGGGATATGGCACAATTGGAGCTTATTTTCCACACTGTAAACGAGGTTCAAGATGTGGTATGGGTGAGTGACAGAGGGTTTCTGGCCATCAAAGAAGATGGTCAACATCTTCAAAACTTTTATGTGGGATATGAGGGTGTATTTTACATGCCCAATTCAGGAACTAAATTGCACTTTTAATACCGTTTACATTGATATTTTATGTGGGCAGAGTTTGAGTTGACTCAAATGTTCCAATGTGTGAAGGAAATACCAGCAAACATGCACAGGGGAACTCACAAAAAAAAAAAAAAAGTACATAGTGAAAATTTTGAGGAAAATTGATGAAGTCACAGCAAGGGTATTTTCCATCAGATGAAAACTACCAGCTCTGTCTGTTCATTTACTTTGTAAAAAAGAAGATCAAAGAAAATCTTTACTACAGTGTTTTCGTTCAAATATAACAAAGATTTTTTTGCAATAATAATGACTGTTTCTGCTTCTTTCCATATGTTCCTTTATTCATTTATCAACTATGTACTATGTGACAGACACTGTGCCATAGTTATAGCAAGAACAGTCAGCATTTATATACCCTAGTGTGCCAATGAACAAGACAGATACTCCAGGCTAATCTACAGCCACAAGAAACAGAGAGAAATGTTCACATTTTACAGCTGAGGAAAATGGAAATTCTCAAGATTTTGGAAGTGATTTTCTTAAAGTTTGCTGTAAAACCAATATTTGAATCCTGGATATCTGATTCTAGAGCCCAAATCCTGATGAATTCGCTAGTCTCAAATAACTTATTGACTTCAGAGAGACAGACAATTACTCAGTTCAGACACTGAAAAACACGGAGCATCCACAAGGAATTGAGAATTTGCAAGAAAATAGGAGGAAAGTTGTGATATCTATACAAAAGGAACAGAACATAAATCTGCTAGTCAAGGATTCACTTTCAAAATAATCATTAAAAAATAAATAGTATCAAGAAATTCACTATTCTATATACTATAGAATTCAATATTTACTAAAACAAATAATTTATTTCCCACTTACTCCTAAAGCCGTGTTGAAATGCACCACGTGATATGGCTTTTTTTTTTTTTTTTTGACTTGAGCAGAACCTGTATAAGCAGTTAGAGTATCTGAATAGGATACTCAGGAGACCACAAATATTTTTTACTCTTAAATGAAGCTATATACATGCTAAAATTGCATTTACCAATCACAAAACAAGTCCATTTTAAATATGAAATAAAAATAATTCTTAGTTGAAAGAGGTATAAAGATACTTATATAGACATAACAACAAAAATGTTGTATAGGTAGAATATTGACTCCACCTTGGAGGGAACAGAGTATAATCAAAGTCACATTAAGTATCACTTATTATGAGAGCTTTTATTAAAAGTTCATATATTTTTATCTTGGAAAATTTTTCTGTCTTTGTAAATTACCCCTTAGCCAGCCGCCAATAATATCTCATCTTTTTCATGTGACTAGTATCTATAGAAAACATCTTGGATAAATTTCATTACCTATGAAAACTGTTAAGCATTCCTTTCTCTCTGCATCTGCACCAGCATCTATTGTTTTTGAACTTTTTAATAAAAGCCATTCTAACAGGAGTGAGGTGATATTTCATTGTTGTTTTAATTTGCATTTCCCTCATGATTAGTGATGTTGAGCATTTTTTTTATATGTTTCTTGGCCATTTGTCTATCTTCTTTTGAAAAACTTCTGTTCATGTCTTTTACCCACTTCAGTGTTATTAATTTTTTTCTTACTGATTTGAGTTCCTTATGGATTCTTAGTCCTTCATCAGATGTGTAGATTGCGGATATTTTATCCCATTCAGTAGGTTGTCTATTTGCTCTGTTATTTCCTTAAGCTGTGCAGAAGCTTGTTAATTTAATCAAATCCATTTATTTTTGTTGCTGCTGTAATTGCCATTAAGGTCTTAGTCATAAATCCTTTCCCTACACCAAGATCTAGAAGAGTCTTTCCTACATTTTCTTCTAGAATTCTTATGATTTCATGCCTTACATTTAAGTCATTTATCCATCTTGAATTAATTTTTGTGAATGGCAAGAGACAGGGGTCCTATTTCATTCTTCTGCATGTAGCTATCCAATCTTCCTAGCATTATCCATTGAATATGGCTTCTTTTCCTCAGTGTGTGTAGTTGTGTGCTTTGTCAAAGATCAGTTGGCTATGGGTAGATGGTTTTATTTCTGGGTTCTCTGTTCTGTTCCATTGGCATATGTCTCTTTTTTGTTGCCAATACCATGTTGTTTTGTTTACTACCACCTTATAGTATAGTTTGAAGTCTGGTAATGTGATGCCTCCAGCTTTGTTCTTTTAGCTTAGGATTTTTTTGGCTATTTGGGCTCTTCTCCAGTTCCAAATGAAGCATAGAATTATTTTTTCTAAATTTGTGAGCTTATACATTGTTGGTGGGACTGCAAATTAGTACAACCCCTCTGGAAAATAGTATGGAGATTTCTCAAAGAACTAAAGTAGACCTGCCATTTGATCTAGCAAGTCCACTACTAGGTATCTACCCAAAGGAAAAGAAGTTATCTTATCAAAAAGACACCTGCACTCAAATGTTTATTTTAGCACAATTCAAAGAAGTGGAATCAACCCAAGTACCTATCAACTCATGAGTGGATTAACAAAATGTATATCATGGAGTACTAGTCAACCATATAAAAGCATGAATTAATGCCTTTTGCAGCAATTTGGAAGGAACTGGAGACCATTATTCTAAGTGAAGTATTTCAAAAATGGAAAAACAAACACCACATGTACTCTCTAATAAACTGGAACTAACCAACAGGCACACAAGTACACAGAGGAAAGTAAAAGTTACTGGAAATCAAGGAGGAAGGGGAGAGGAAGGGAATGGCAAAAACCCACCTAACAGGTATAATGAACACTATTTGAATGATGGGCACATTTATAGCCCTGACTCAAGCCATGTATCAAAAACATCTGTACCCCCTTAACATTTTGAAAAAAAAAATAAACACTATTTGTTGTTTGGTATTTGGAAGCTAAATAACATTTTCTGAAAATTAAAGAAATAATCCCTTTTTTCCAACATTGTAAGATGTCTCATTACTGCTGGTGAGAATGCAAAATGGTATGTTCATATTGGAAGCCAATTCGGCAATTTCTTACAAAACCATACACACTCTTACCATATAATGCAGCAATCATGCTGTTCAGTATTTATTATAATTACCTGCACATTAACATTTATAGTACCTTTATTCATAATTGCTAGAAGTTGGAAACAACTAAGTAGAAGATGACTCGAGTATGACTTGACCCACCTTTTATGACTTCTAAGGTCGAAGAAGGAAGTCAAGGACCAAAAAATGTGAACATCTGGAAGCTAATGATGATTCTGTGCTTACAGCTGTCAAGCAAAACAAGGACCTCCATCCTACAACCATGGAAAACTGAATTCTCCAAAAAGGATGACCAAGAAATAAATTTTCTCCTAAGGCTTCCAGAAAGAAAGTGTAGGCTTTCTGACACCTCAATTTTAGCCCCACAAGACCTATTCACATCTGGCCTATAAAACTGTAAAATAAGTTTGAGTTAAGTCACTAAGTTTGTGGTAATTTTTCATTGCAATGATAGAAAAGTAATTTTCTTTTACTTTTCTTAAGGTTAGATTTTTTAGTGTTTCAATTTCATTAGTAATCTAAGTTTTCTGTATCTTTTTGAGATTTTGAGAACTTTGTTCACGTATTTTTTACATTTGATACATACAGCATTCTCTTGTCTTTTACAACTCTGAGGTATAATTGACTACATTAAACTGCATATGTTTTACAATTTGATGAATTTTGACATACATATGCTAGTGAAATCATCGCCACCAGTGAACACTTCCATCACCCCCAAAAGTCTCTTCATATTCTTAAGTCAGTTCTGTCCACCTCATCACCCTGCAATGACTGATCTGCTCTCTGCCAGGTATAGGTTAATTTGCACTTGAATTTTGCAAAAATGGAATGAAGTAGCATGCACAATTTTTGTCTGGCTCTTTCCAATGATTTTAAAATTCACCTATGTTGTGGCATTTAGTCATTGCTTGATATCACTGAGTTATTCCACTGTACGAATATAGCACTCAGTTTATTCACTTACCTACTTATGAGTTCTTTCTAGTATTGGTTAATAAGTATAATGCTGCTATAGAGTTTCATGTACAAGTCTTTGGGTAAACTTGTTTTTATTTTCCTTGAGTAAATTCCTAAGAGTGAAATGAATGGCATGATGTATATTTAACTTTTTAAGAAATTAAACTGTTTTCCAAAGAGGTTATATCAATTTGCATTTCTACCAAGGCAGTATGTGAGCATTCTAATTGCTCCATTTCTTATTATTTTTAATTTCTTTGGTAAATAGGCAAGAGAAACATTAATACATGCACACAAATAATTTATATTTATTATGATCTAGATATCACAGTATTACATATTAGACTCTAAGATATTAAATTTATATTAATTCATTAAGGTTTGATAATTTTGCCATAGCATTCAGAAGAATATATGTTTAAATAACAAGGACTCTAAAACATGATTTAAAAAGTAAAATTTTAGTAGGAATGTATTGAATATTAATGTAAAAACCTTACAAAGGTTTTTTTTTTATGTGTACATAGGAATGCATAGATCTAACTCTTATGTGTGCACACTGAAGTAACTGCAGTTATTGTTGGGAGGAGGCAGAGGTGGCATGTGACAGGGCATGATAATCAAAAGGTTTGGCTTTATTTGTAGTATTTTTAGAAGTTTTAGGAAGATTTTTCCTAAGTTACTTCTGTAGTTAAGAAGTAATTTTAAAAGTGAATGAAAAGGGAGCAATTTGGAGAAACATTTCTAACTGCCTAGTATTCAGCACCACATTCAAGATTTTGTCGGACTATCTATACTTTTTATTCTGATTCTCATTTTAAAAATAATCACAAAGTTAGACTGTAACAAAAGTTAAATTTTAAAATTTGTGAATAACTGATTCCACTAAATTGTACTACTTTAATCACTGAAAATGTACTTCTAAAGAACTTTTTTTTTTTTTTTTTTTTTTTTTTTTTTAGAGATAATGAAGAATATCTATCTAGGGGTTTCGAATTAGACTGAATGCTTTAATAAAATGTTTTCAACCAGGCCTAAATGCCATTGAAATGTTTAAGCAAAAATTCTTGTTTAATGTTAACCTGGAACATGATATAAATAAAAAAAAATCTGAAAGTAGTGGCAAAATGTATAGATTTAAATTAAAAGAAATGTGAGACTATCAAAAACAAAAATAGAAATAATAACCTCAAAGAATATTTCAAATGTATCCCAAAGAAATCATTGTCTTTTAAAAAGACTGTTTCCCTTGCCTGTTTATGATCTGCCTTACATTTAATAGGTTCGTATTGAATGCATTATGCTTTCAATTTTTCCTAGAAGAAAAAAATTCTTTTAAAGCCATTACCAAGGAAAACCTCCCTTTTATCAAAGAAAAAATTCTTAGGGGAAAAATAAAAAACTTTACTTCTGTCACTGACATTTCCTGGACTTGAGAGATGATCGATCTTTTTATTTTCATGAGTGTTTCTGATTTCCGGTTCTATTTTTGAGGAACCATGGTCAGATTTCAAAATATCCCTTAACAGAGAACAGTCCATATCTTTTTCTACCTGGAAACTGATAGAATTGTGTTATTTGTTTTGATTCTCAAAATCAAAACAAAACCCCCCACCAAATCTCAGTAGAAATAGAACAAGTTTATTGAGAGAGAGAGAGAGAGAGAGAGAGAGAGAGAATTGACACATGTATTACTTTCAATCTAAGAAAGCTGAAACATTTTTAAAGGTTTTCCATTCCTTCAATTCTACTCCCTTCTGCCCTTAATTTCTCTGGCCTAGTATCTTGCCTGCATTAAGTACTCGTAAGCAAAAGCTTTCTTTTAGCCTGCAAAAGAACATTTATAATAATGTGTTCAAATTTGATTAAATATTAGATACTGTAAGCTAAAGGTAAAGCCTCTGTCCTCTGCCCTCATTAAAAGGATCATAAAAATGTTTCAATTTTGGTCACATAGAAGATAAACTGAAAAAGGTAAATGCACACACACAAAGACATTAAAATAGAAGTTGACAATTTGCTTTATTTACATCTTGGGAAGATTTTGATAATTACAATTTATCTTTTTAAACTCAAACAATGAATTCTACATTTTTTTTTCTTCTGAAGAAATAAGGGGAAATGTTGAGAGTAGAACAAAGCTGTTTTTGGAGGTTAAAAAGTGTTTTTAGGAAGAAAAGTGTATGTTACAAATATATAGTAAGGATAAACTATTAAGTTATAAAAAGCCAACTTGGAAATCAGGATAAAACATCTTTTTTTTTTTTTTTTTTGAGACAGAGTCTCACTCTTTTGCCCGGGCTAGAGTGAGTGCCATGGCGTCAGCCTAGCTCACAGCAACCTCACACTCCTAGGCTCAAGCAATCCTTCTGCCTCAGCCTCCTGAGTAGCTGGGACTACAGGCATGTGCCACCATGCCTGGCTAATTTTTTCTATATATTTTTAGTTGTCTGATTAATTTCTTTTTTTTTTTTTTTTTTTTTAGTAGAGATGGGGTCTCACTCTTGCTCAGGCTGGTTTCAAACTCCTGAGCTCAAACAATCCGCCCGCCTTGGCCTCCCAGAGTGCTAGGATTACAGGCGTGAGCCACCGCGCCCAGACAAAACATCGTTTTTAAGGTACTTTTTAATCCAAATTTCTCATATTGATTTAAGAAAAAAATGAAGTTATTTGTTTCGTATTATGTAGACCACAGAAAATCTCAATTCCATTGTGATTTCACCTTTCAAATAGTTGGTTTTCCACTGGGAAAATATGCCCACACATCTTGATCAAGTCTTTTGAAAAGTTTTATTAATTCAGTGTAATGATCAGTTTATTTTTTAAAAATAAGATAGTTTAGTTCGAGAATACTGACCAAATTTAAAATGTTTATAATTAACTAAAATATTATTCATTTCAATTGCATTAAAACAAAGCTGTAATCTGATAAACTAAGATATTATAAAGACATAAGCCTTGAAGTCAGATAGACCCAGATTCAAGTTTATTCTCTATATCACTTAGTGGTTGTTTGATCCTAAATAATTAATTCAGTCTTTCTGAATGTCTTGCTTTCTGCAAAAAGGGTAATGAAATGTACCTTGTAATTGTTGTGAGAATAAGATTTGGATGAAGTGGTCAGTCTAAGACTAGCCCTAAGGGGAATTTCTACTACTGATTATCCCTGTACTCTATTCCTTCTTCTCCTTAAAAATTAAAAAAAATATATATACTCATGGTTTAAGACTCAAAAGGACAAAAAGAAAAAGGTATCTCTTCTTGTTCTCAGTGAAAATGATGTAACTGGTTTCTCAGGTAGCTTCATGGAGACTTTTTATACATGTACAAAAGCACATATTTTTTTCTCTTTTGTACAAAAACAGTGGTAAATGATACAGTTCTGCACTTTTTTTTTATCTATATGGACATCTTTGAGATAGTTTCTTGATTAATAACTTAAGAATATCTACATTCTTGTGTAGAGTGGAGAAAGGAATAATGTTTTCTTAAATACAATTATCCAGTTGATATCATTTACTGAGCTCCTGCCTAGTGAGGCTTTGCTTGGTGATGGTAAATAACAGAGAACACAGTTTTAATCCAAGCTCCTCACATATCTGGAGGAAACTTCAATGTGTTCGTTTGTACTAAAAAGGGTCCAGTACCAGCACCTGCTTTGTAAGTTGTCCCCAGGATTAAATAATGTCAAGGTCTTAGCTCTGTGCCTGATACAGTGTGTGTTCAATAAATGGTGCAGGCTATGACAAGTACTATTGTTATACAGCACTTGCAGGCTATATGTGCAGGCTGTAACAAGCACTATTACAGAAATAATTGCTATTGCTCAATCCTGTGCCAAATGATGAGGATTACTGGATGCTGTGACACATACATCCTATTGAAACTTAAATCACCTATTTAGAAATAGCTGTACCATCTATTCTCCTAAAGACTGGAAAACAGTGATCATTCTTCTGATTCTCAAGCATAGTTTAGCAAAGCTTTCCTGAGGACTCTAAAATATTTCCTTTTAAGCATTGTAACCCTTTACTTGAGGTTATAAAAGCAATAAGAAAGCCTGTTCTTACCCCTTCATCTTAAGATGAATTTAAAATTACTATGGTATTCAAAAAAGTAACCAGGCTTCTTAAAGGCATTCTGTAGTAGAAGAGTTTCTAATTCAAGATGTGTCAGCATTTCATCACCTAGGACTTGTCCTTTAATAAAATCTTAAACTTCCTTTTCTTTGGTACTGACTTTGTGTAAATTGATATAAGTTTAGCATAGAAAGAGGATGCTTTCATTTAGGTAGAATTAGTATCTTGATGAACTATGAAGAAAGACATACTTTGATTTTAAGTTTTAGAAGAATTTCATAATACTCTAAATATTGAGAAAAATGATATCATAATCTTTATACAATTTATTAGAGATTTTTCTCTTATACCCTAATTTGATCATAGTTTAAAATAGATTTCCTTTTTTTTATTTCAGCATGTTACAGGGGTACAACTGTTTAGGTTACATATATTGCCTTTGCTCCACCTGAGTCAGAGCTTCAAGCATGTCCATCCTCCAAACGGTGCACACTGCACCCATTAGGTGTGTATATACCCATCTCCTTCCCCGCCTTCCCACCTGTCTGAAACTCAGTGAATGTTACTACTATATGAGCATGTAAGTGTTGATCAGTTAATACCAATTTGATGGTGAGTACATGTGGTGCTTGTTTTTCCATTCTTGGGATACTTCATTTAGTAGAATGGGGTCCAGCTCCATCCAGGATAATACAAGAGGTACTAGATCACCATTATTTTTGTGGCTGAGTGGAACTCCATGGTATACATATACCACATTTTATTAATCCATTCCTGGATTGATGGGCACTTGGGTTGTTTCCACATCTTTGCAATTGTGAATTGTGCTGCTATAAACATTCTAGTACAGATGTCTTTTTTATAGAATGTCTTTTGTTCCTTTGGGTAGATGTCCAGTAATGGGATTGCTAGATCAAATGGTAGTTCTACTTGTAGCTCTTTGAAGTATTTCCATATTAGTTTCCACAGAGGTTGCACTAGTTTGCAGTCCCACCAGTAGTGTATGAGTGTTCCTATCTCTCCACATCCATACCAACAATTATTATTTTGGGACGTTCTGATAAAGGCCATTCTCACTGGAGTTAAATGATATCTCATGCTTTTGATTTGCATTTCCCTGATGATTACATATTTTGAGCATTTTGTCATCTGCTTGTTGGCCATTAGTCTATCTTCCTATCTAGAAAATCCCAAAGATTCTGCCATGAGACTACTGGAATTGATAAACAAATTCAGCAAAGTCTCAGGTTACACAATCAATGTATAGAAATTAGTAACTTTCCTTTATGCCAACAACAGTCAAACTGAGACCCAAACAGACTCAATACCCTTCACAATAGCAACAAAGAAAATAAAATACCTAAGAACATATTTAACTAAGGAGGTAAAACACCTCTACAGGGAGAACTATGAAACACTGAGGAAGGAAATAACAAAAGATGTAAACAGGTGGAAAACCATGCCATGCTCATGGGTCAGCAGAATCAACATTTTAAAATGTCTATACTTCCCAAAGTGATCTATAGATTCAATCAAATCCCTATTAAAATACCAACATCATTTTTTGCAGATCTAGAAAAAATAATTTTACTCTTCATATGAAACCAGAGAACACCCCATATAGCCAAATCAATCTTAAGCAAAAAGAACAAATTGGGAGGCATCAATTTACCAGACTTTGAGCTATACTATAAGGCTATAGTAACTAAAACAGCATGGTACTGGCACAAGAACAGAGACATAGACCAATGGAAGAGAACTGAAAACCCAGATATAAAATCACCCTCATATGGCCATCTAATCTTTGACAAAGCAGATAAAAATACACACTAAGGAAAAGAATCTCTATTCAATAAATGGTAGTGGGAAAACTGGATAGCCACATGTAGAAGACTGAAACAGGATCCACACCTCTCACCTCTCAGAAAAGTCAACTCATAGTGGATAATAGACTTAAATCTAAGGTGTGAAATTATAAGAATTCTAGAAGAAAATGTTGGAAAAACTCTTATGGACATTGGCCTAGGCAAAGAATTTATGAAGACACCACAAAGGCAATCACAGCAACAACAAAAATAAATAAATGGGATCTGATCAAATTAAAAAAACTTCTGCACAGTCAAGGATACTTATCACAAGTGCCACCAGACGACCTACAGAATGGGAGAAAATATTTGCATGTTACATATCCCATAAAGGGTGGATAACTAGAATCTGTATGGAACTCAGCAAATCAGCAAGAAGAAAAAATCAAACAACCTTATGAAAAAGTGGGCAAAAGGACATGAAATTTTCTAAAGGTTTTCTCTTGAAAATAATATTTGCTAATGACATGGCAGTAAAAAATAAAATCACTATATGAAATCTAGAGTTCAATGATATAAACTACCCCTTTATTTCAGGATTAGAGTTTTTGGTGAAAGGAAACTTTTATTTAGAAATAATCATGAATTATATTTCACATTCCATCTTCACTGAGATATTAAACAAGGCCAAAGAGATGACATGTTCGTAATATTTAATAGACAAAAATCCACTTCATAGCAGTTTGTGTTTTAGGACCTTATAACAGACACAGAAAACATATGTCAGAATACCATTTAGAGGATGGATGATGTGTTTTTTCCCTAAGGACTGTGGCTGTCTTATGAACAAAGCAAGGCACAGAAAAAGTGTTAACGACATCTGTATCCGAATCAGAGAATGTCTCTGGAGAATTTGATTATGTCTCAAATATTTCACCTTAAAGTGAACTTATTACTACTAAAGGAATACTGGCTTCCAAATGAAAAATATATAGGAGAGTTTAAAAAAAAAAAAGAAAAACAGAAAAAGAGCTCTAAACATCTTTTCTTTGGAGCTTAAGCTTAGAAAATAGGACTCAAAAATAATTTAGATGCAGAACGAATTCATATTAGATTGTTTTCTGAATTGATTAAAGAGTTTCATTGAGTATTTCTACTTTCTTCTTTCCCCTCAAAATTCTTGTGCTTGGCAACATAGCAGAATACTTACTGCACAGTTTCTAAACCTAGACCTTCTGGGTTCAAAGTTTTGCTCTGCAACTTCCTGTGACCTTAGAGAGTTACCAAAAATTCTTAAGTGTCCGTTTCCTCCTGTGCAAAATAGGTATCATGATAAAAAGGATACTTTCCCCATTGAATCATGGTGATTGTTTAATGAATTGAAATGCATAAAGCACTTAGAGAAGCAGATAGCCCATTGTACATGCTCTATGAGTTGCTATTTATTTGGAATATGTAAAGAATATCATTGTTTTTTTTTCACTATTATAAAATTGTAAGATTCCATGTCAGAAAAACTCTTCCAAGGAAGTTCCTTAATCACATTCTTTTGGAAACAGAACAAAACCAAAAGATAGCATAATTTTTAAAGGCCAGAGACTATGCAAGATACTATAATTTTTCTTTAAACTTTACATTTACTCTGAGAGACAGTCATTATTATTTCCATTTTACAGAGGAAGAAAAGAAAACTTAATCATGTTTAATAACATCCAAGTGGTAACACAGGTAGGAATTAGCAGAGCCAAAATTGGATTTCAAAAGATTACTCTTTTCAAAGTTCATACTTAACAACCAAGACATGGTTTCCCAGATAGCAATGACCATCACACTTCTTGCCATTTTGTTGTATGAGGAAAATGAAATGACGCTAAGCATTTAAAGTACAGAAAATATAAACCCAAGATTGGTTACCTGCTGACAGAAGGGCTGACAAAGTAAAAAGGAGACCAAGAATCTAGAGATTAGCAACAGCAGAAAGCCAGCGTGGAAGGGACTGTTATCAGATCCAAGGGACATTGAGAGGATGACCTAATGAAACTGACAACCAGTGTGGAATAATTTATGAGACCCAAGAAAGGAACACAATCAATGTCTAAAGAGAAAAATCAATGTCTAAAGAGTAAATGGGAAGAAGTTCCTTGTTGTATCCCTTCTTCTCCCCCTTCAATCTACTACCAATCTCTCTCATTGTGCAAGGCTAGCCAGAAGCCCACTGACACGGAAACCTGGGAGCTGAAAGTATAGCAGGGTCAGCCCATTGCAACACAAAGCACAGCATGGGAAGACAGCACAATAAATGCAATGGCAATTGGGCCTAGACCAATCTATTTTACTATTACCTTAATCTTTCCTTCTAATTGGCTAACAATTTTGTTTAAATAAAGATTTGTAGTAAAGACACTTCCTATCATTTCCTAAATCTGAATCATAAGCATAAATAGTAGTCATAAACTTAAATACAACAAAAACAAAAATGGTAACTAACTTTAGCTTTGAAGTTACACAGACCCAGAGTCAAATTTATTGTCTATCACTTGCTGGTAGTTTTGCCCTAGACAATTAATGTAGTCATTTCCATTTGTTTGTTACCTGTAAAAAGGGAAACTTAAGTCTACCTGAGGCCTGAAAGAATTAAGGATGTTAATAACACCAAATTGAGATTTATTCCCTGATGTAATCAAAGGATTGGTAGAAAATTTAAAATGGATTAACTTCCTCAATATGTGAGTATTATCTAGTGATGTATATGGATAGCCCCAAATCATCTTGTGAAACACTACTCAAATACCGGGCAATACTCCCTCTCTCTCAATATGAAAATGCTACCACTTTCATATTTGTTAATTTAGGATATACTGATGTTCCAAAACAATATAGATTTAGTTCTTTCAGATATTTAATGAATATATACAATGTTTAATTTATGTTTATCCATATGATGTGTTGTCCTGAATTGTTACATTTTACTTTAAGATTCTGTAAGTAAGAATTATTCATATTTATAAGCAAAATGTACTTAAGGCATATTTAATTATAGTGGGCTTCTGCAAATCATGTTAGACATATTCGAAGAATTTAAGAAAACAAGTTTTAATCAGAAGTTTAAGCAGAAGATTTAAAAACAGAAAGCTAATTGCATAGAAATGCGAAAATTAAAATTTTAATTTAATATAAAACTTTAATCATGACATTTTATCTAACTGCTAAAACTTTAGTGTATTAATATTTCTAAATTACAGAACACAGGACCTTCCTTTTAATCACTTGAGAGGTTGACAGTTCCAGGGAACAAGTCACTTTATGAAACAATTCTATGCAAGTGTCTGGAATTGAGGGCTCCTATTCCCTCAGAGTCATTTACATGAAATAGTAGCACCTCGGCAGAACTAGAACCCTCCAGTTTTCAGCATGAGCAGGGATAACTGGGCATACTATAGCATGAGATGGAGAAGACTACAATAGAAATGCACAGTAGGGTTGCTACTCACAAAGAAAAGTAGAAATGCATTCTTACATTGGGAATTCAAATTTCAACTACTTCAAAAAATTCAAGTTCATCTATAGTTAATGTTTAACTTTCCAGCAAAAGAAATTTGTTTAGCTTCTTTATTATAATATTCCAAGAGAGCATTTTTCCAATGACTAACTTTGAGTAATTTGCACAAATAAACAAGCCCACAAAACGTCTACAGCCTCAGTCTACAAGTAGTTTATTATACTCCTCACCACATTTATAAATACTATTCTTTTTTGTCTCCACCCATTTTTACTACTTTAAACAAACAGAACAGTACATTGAGGTTGCTTCTATATAATGATATGAAATATGAGAATTTTATACAATTAATCTTTATGTCTTTTACTCAAGGGGTTCTTAAGAATTTAAACCTTATAAACATGGATAACCACAAAATAATTTTTTAAAAATTTATGGTATCTGGATGAAAAGATATAGCCTAAGACCATAACTAAACATCTATCTAATGATGGTTAGGCAAAACATTCTGATGATTAACTAAATCCAT
The DNA here is from genome assembly GCA_963574695.1 of Propithecus perrieri. Lineage (NCBI taxonomy): Eukaryota > Metazoa > Chordata > Mammalia > Primates > Indriidae > Propithecus > Propithecus perrieri. Next base: position 51,567 of record CAUYRB010084072.1, on the reverse strand, counting down.
TTTCTATGTTGTCATGGCACACGTATACATACATATAAAATCATTTTCAAAAGACCTTTGAATGCTGATTATTTGGCTCTAAAAACTTAACCATTTCAGGTTTGGTTCATTATTTAAAATGCCATTCCAATATGGACCTTAGGGAACTGTTGTACTGATCCCAGGAGTATTTCTCCATTCACATTCACCTTCTCTTGCCTGGAATACAATAGCTCCCTTTCTTAGTCTAACTCAAATATCATCCTTTTATGCCACATTCTTTGATTTCCCTAGGAAGAATGAATTGTACACCGCTATGTGTCTGTTCATGGTATGTTACTACTATATCACATCTCAGAGCCGACTTCTATTAGTGTTGATGTTGAACTGCTGGAGAGGAGGAGTACATTTTCAGGTACTTTACTCACATAGTAAGACTCAAAGTATGCAATGTATTTGTTGAATAATATAGTTAGCATAGCTATGTTAAGTAGAGGTCGGAAAAATGAATATTTTAAGGGATAAGAAGGGACTTTATGATAATGGGCTCAGTTCACCAAAAAGACATACTAATCTTAAATGTGTATGTCCTTAACAACAGGACTTCAAAATTCATCAGGTGAAAAGTGGTAAACTAAATGGGGAAATAGACAAATATACAATTATAGCTGGAGATTTCAACATGCCTCTCTGAGAAATCACAAGAAGTAGACAGAAAATAATAATGATATATAAGACTGTAGCAAAATTAATTTAACATTGATAGTCTGAATTAAACCATAAGTAACAGGAAGATACCTGGAAAATATCCAAATATTTGGAAACTAAACACATTTCTAAATAACTCGTAAGAAAAGAAGATAAAATAAGTTTTAAAAATATTTTGAATTAAGTCAAAATAAAAACAGAACATGTAAAAACATGCAGGACACAGACAAAGCAACAATTATAGGGAAATCAATGAAAAAGAATAGAATAGCAATAGTTGGAAAAAAAAATAAAATCAAAAGCTTGTTCATTAAAAACATCAATAATAACTTTAATTAGATTGTAAGCCTAAATGTAAACCCAAAATATTCTAGAAGAAATGCAGGAGGATATTTTTGTGACCTTGGATTAGGCAAACAATTCTTAGAACATAAACCATCAAAATTAAAAACTTCCACTCTTTGAAAAGCATTACTAGAAAATATATATACAAGACATAGAAAATTTTCCAAAATGTGTATATGACAGAGGTCTCACCTCTACAATGTATAAAAAACTCTTAAACTCAGTAATAAGAAAACAGTTTTTAAAAGGAGTAGAAGCTTTGGACAGACCACCAAAGAAGCTATAAAGATGGCAAATAAACACATGGAAGAAACAGAAAGATGTTTAACATTGTTAATCAGAGAAATGCAAATTAAAACCACAGTGTACTACTACTACATACCTACTAAAATGGATAAAACTAAAAGTAAACTAAGACAAAATGATAAAATTGAAAATACTAGAAGCTTATAGTCACTTTTGTGTGCTATCAAATACTGTTCATTCTAACTATATTTTTGCACACGCTAAGCATCCCCACTTTATCTCTCCTAGTCCCCGCTACCGTTCCCATCCTCTGGTAATCATAATTCTACTCTGTCTCCATTGAGATCAATTGCTGATAAACATATGAAGCAAGTGAAGCAATTCTTACATATTACTCTTGAGAAAGCAAACTTGCACAGTCACTTTGGAAAATCATTTGGCAATTTCTTATCAAGTTAAACATAAACGTACCATATGACCTGCAATTCCACTCCTAGGTATTTACTCTAGAGAAATGAAAGCATGTCTACACAAAGCCTGTGTCAGACTGTTTATAGCAGCTTTGTTTATAATTGCCCCAAACTGGAAACAATCAAAATGTCCATCAACTGGCAAATGAATGAAAACAATGTGGTATATCCATATAAGGAAATTCTACTCAGCAAAAATGGATATGAACTACTGAAAAATGCAACAATATTGATGATTTGAAAAAGTCATTCTAAGTGAAAGAAGCTGAACATAAAGGCCATATACTACATGACTGCATTTATATAAAGTGTCCATTATAGGCACATCTGTAGAGACAAAAAAAAAAAAAAAGATTAGTAGTTACCACCATCTTAGATGGGAACAGGCAACTGACTACCACAAAGGGACACCAGGGAACTTTCTGGGATGATGGAATTATTCTGTAGTTTGTTCGTAGCCATGGTTTTACAACTTTATATGTTTGTCAAATTTTATAGACCTGTGCACTGAAAAAGGCTGGTTTTTATCAAAGTATGTGTTCTTGAATACATATGGTGTGTTCAATTTTAGCTATTAGTGATTAAATTCTTTAATAATATTTTTTATATCTATTTAGAAGTCTACAAGTTCATCTAAATACTTTTTCTTTAAAATGATTATAAAGTCAAGATATGGCATACTTACCTGATGAGCAATACATTCATTGTTTTGAAGTTTACTTGCTTTGGACAATATTAAAAACAACGTAATGCATCAATGACTTGTCAGTTTTTAATATGCGATGACAGCTTGTCGGTTGACAAGACTTTAGGAAAGCATTTTCATTATTAAGTTGACATTATAATTTGATTAATCCTGTGTTTCAAAGACAGTCATTCTTTGCCTTTCAACCAGCATATTCTATTTGGAATTCAGTACAAGACACACTATGATAAAGGTCATTGGTTTTAAAATTCTCGGCCTTTTTTAAGTCTTTTCACTTTTAAATGGAACATGCAAAACAATTTCTCCCATTCATAATCATGTACTTTTAGAATATTTTGATTAGTTGTCTTAAGTAAAAATATTTTAAAGCTCTGCAAGTCAATATCTTATTAGCTAGAACAGATATTTACAGAAATATTTGAGATAGAGTGATTATCAAATGAAATGAAAAATATAATTTATATTGAGGTAGCTTAACTTTATCAAAGCTCTAGATTTTAAGTAGACTTGATTCCAAATCTTAAAACATTTTATATGTAAAATTAATGTTATCACCTAGAATAGGAAATATCCATAACTGATTTTATATTAGGCTATGTTCCTTTGACCCCCAAATTTCATAAAATTCCATCTTTGTTATCAATATCCACTGCCCTTGTGCCAGAAGTCACTTTGATGGAAGCTTCCAATAACCCAATTTTTATTAATGTTATAAGAGGTTGTTCTTGTTCATTTATTTTCCAGAAATAGAGGGAAAATAGAAATGTCTAGGGAGATAGTTTTAAAAATGGCCCTGGAGCTTCAAGATGAAAATTTTGACTCTAAAGCTTTGAGGACAAGGGGAGTTATGTGTAGAAGAGAATAACATGCTACAGTAATCTAAGAAAGTTTCTTGGGAAGGAGATTTATTGGTTTCTCGTTTTATTCAAACATCACCTAAAAGCAAAATCAAAGAATAGCCAGTACTCAATTGTAAAAATATGCTAAGGAGCAATGCTCACATATGTGCATTTGAATAACTAGTCAAAGTGTTTTGTGGTTCATTTCATGTTTAAGAACACAGGCTTTGGACACAGAAAGACCCGAGATTGAAAATCTGCCATGTATTAACTGTAAAAACTTGGACAAGTTGTTTTTCTGTTCTGAGCTGCAGTTTCTTGACCTGTATGCTACTACACTTCCCTAGCAAATATTCTCTGGATAATGGCCCATGCCCAACACTGCAGAATGCCTAGTGCCTTTTCGAAGTCTTCCCTAGGTTTGTTCTGGAGGCCAGGGGAATGTCTCAAATGTCTTTGAACAGAATTTTTATGTTCCTTCCCCTCCAGTCTTCTCATGAACTGATCTCTTGAATAATATGACTTTGGCAGGACTTCTGTTGGTGCCCTCTGTAGGACCACGTGCTTGTCCCTTTTCTTTCCCATCATTCCTCATTTTAGCCCCCTTTCCATTACAGACTCCCATTCCTATGAAAAACCAGGTCAGGTGAATTGTTGCTTGGGATACTCCAGTTGACTGGATCTTCAATAGAAGCAGACTCTAGTCTCAATTGAGACCAAGTCAGGACCCATACTTAGTATAAAACCCGAATAAAGATCCGTATTGTGCTGGCTCGTGTGAAAATTGATGAAGTAATCTATGCATAATTCCGACATTACTTCTGAGTTTTAGATGCTCTAACAGGTATTTACATGTGTTAACTCATTTAAAACCTATAGCAGTGCAGGCAGGCAGAATTACTACTTTCCCCATTTCATGAATGGGGCAAATGAAATGTAAAGATCATCATCAAAATGGAAAATTTACCCCACCAAATAACTAACCAAGATTTGAGAACTTGTCTGCTGTCACCTATAGAGCAACATAGTATGTTTTTTTTCCACTACCTGATTTAATGTCTAACAATGCAAATTTATGGTGGTGGTTGTTTCTTTATATTACCCAGAAGCTAAGAATCCTCAAAATAAGATAAATCTGTGGCTCCCAAACATCTTATGTCAAGATTATTCAAAAAATATATTGAGGCCGGGCGCAGTGGCTCACACCTGTAATCCTAGCACTCTGGGAGGCCGAGGTGGGCGGATTGTTTGAGCTCAGGAGTTCGAGACCAGCCTGAGCAAGAGTGAGACCCCATCTCTACCAAAAATAGAAAGAAATTAATCGGACAACTAAAAATATGTAGAAAAAATTAGCCGGGCATGGTGGTGCATGCCTGTAGTCCCAGCTACTCGGGAGGCTGAGGCAGAAGGATCGCTTGAGCCCAGGAGTTTGAGGTTGCTGTGAGCTAGGCTGACACCATGGCACTCTAGCCCGGGCAACACAGTGAGACTTTGTCTCAAAAAAAAAAAAAAAAAAATATATATATATATATATATATATTTAAAAAATTATAAAACTGCTCTGGAATACTTAAAAAGTTTATCAATAAGGGAATATTTAAATATGTTGTGATACATCCAAATAATAAAAACAATAGTGTATATACCAGGAAAGAAGTTCAATATGTGGTTTGCAGATCTTTAAGGTCTCTAAGATCTTTTTCAGGGTCTTTTAATGTTAAAATTATCTTCATAATAAGGTGCTATTTGTAATTTTCATTGTATTGAAATTTGCACTGGTGAGTTAAAACACTGGTGAACATGTTAGATACTGTATAACAGTAACTTTTGGGGGATGGTATAATAGACCATCCCAAAGCTTAGTGACTTAAAACAATTGTTTTACTTAAAATCAATGGGTCAGGAATTTGTGAGTAGGTTAGCTGGGCAGTACCAGCTAGGGTTTCTCATGAAACTCAGATGTTGGGCAAGGCTAAGTATAGTGAAGCCTTGACTAAGACTAGGGGATCTTCTTCAAAAATGTCCATTCCCATGATTAGCAAGATGGTGCTAGCTCTTGGTAGATGATCTTACTTCCTTCCTGAATGGGCTCCATACAGGGCTGTTTGTCCTCACAACATAGTAGCTAGTTTCTTGCCCAACACTTTTATCATCTAGACTCTAAAGAGGCACACCATCAATTTTACATTTTATTTACATTTTCTTAGTCACACAGTTCAGGCCTATTCAGTGTGGAAGAGGACTATTCAAGGACATAAATAATGGAAGAGAAACATGGAGGATAACTTTCAAGGCAATGAGCTAATCTGCTTGCACTTTAGCATGAGTGGAGGCATTTAATACAATGCATTCCACACCTCTCATGTATATATTCTTAAAATATAATATTTCAGATTTGGCAGTTTTGAACATTAAATAGAACCCTGTATATATTATTTTGTATCTTCCTTTATTTAAAAGTTCATGTTCATGTCCTCTAGTACGTGCTTGCTTGCATTTCTCTTAGTTATACAACTAAGACAACAATGGCAGGTCATAGAACAGGTATACTTGCAAATTTAATCCAAGAGTTCAAACTGTTTAAGAAAGTAGATGTCTATATTTCTATTCATGAATAATTATATTGCTTCCCATCCTTGTCAATATTTGATATTAATTTCCCCCAATCTGTTGCCTTGTTTTGAAATGGTTTGATCAGTTGTCTGCCTTCATCTGGCTGAAGCTCAGCTGCTTGTGAGATCCAGTAAGGTTGCAGTTACATATAGGAATTGAAAGTGCAGAGACAAATGAAGTTTGGCCTAACAACTGTGTAGTACATGTTTAGTTTTTTCAAATGTGTTTTGTGTGTGCTTGGGGAAAAAAAAAAAACCACTTTTCTGAAATTGTTAAGAGCAGAATTCTAAATACGTTCAGTTGATCTTGTTTTAACCAAGTTAATTAAATGTTCTATGTTTTTCCTTAAGTTCTCTCCCCCTCCCCTTTTGTTTATTATTGAGTATGAGATTTCCATTTGATTGGGGATTTATCAATCTCATATTCCTCTGAGGTGTTCATTTAAAAAAAAATTAAGAGGCTATGTTGTTAAGTGCATACATATTTAAATGTCTTATACCTTTCTGGAGAACTGAACATTTCATCACTAAAACATGTCCTTCTTTATCTCTAATTGTTTGCTTTAAAATCTAAACTGTCTTTATAATACCTACTGAGTGACATTTCTTCTATCTTTTAACATCGTGGGTGTTTCCCATATTTTAATGCTCAAGCTTTCTGTATCCTTTTGTTTTAGATATGACTCTTTTAAACTGCATATAGTTGGTTATAGTTTTTAACCAGAGTTTGACAACCCTTATCTTTATTAAAAAGCATTTAGGCCGTTTACATTTAATCTAAGTATATTTGGATTTAAGTCTATCATTTTATTCTGTGTTTTGTTTGGCCCCTCTAAGACTTTTTCTGAATTTTTTAAACCTTTCCTTGGATTAGTATACTAATTTTTAATCAATATAATTTTCTTCTATCTGTTCACTGAAACACACAGCAAACATTCTGTAAGGACACAAAACTAAACATTAGTTAACCAGGAGATTATAACAGTTGAAAGGTAAAGAGGGGCTTCAAAATTTGCTCTATATATTTCTGCTTTTTTATATCAATGAGCGCATACTTTTATATTGATTTTTTCAAACTAGAACTGCAATTATTCTGCCAAAAGGTAATTCCAAAAAATGCATACAAAAACAAATAGAATTTTTTTTCTTTAATACTTTAGAACTGTTAACTTTTTCCCATTTTCCATTTACTCATAGACTTAACAGAATAAATGTTATTTACACAGTAAAATCACTCAGAAAAATAATCTAGATTTTACAAGATGCTCTGAGCATAATGTTGAGTGTTTTCTGTGTAAGGGGCCTTTGTTGGGTGTAGGATCTCCAGAGCTACCCTGGCCTTTGTGTGACCTCTTGTTTTCATTTAGGTAAATGAATAGGCTCATAGTAAATGTGATATGGGAAGAAAGAGTAATGAACAGATCACAAAAGGAGATGATTCTTTTTGACCTTTGCCAAGTCTTGTTACATCTGTGGGCCTCATTTCCTCGTCACAAATAAATGTAGTAGACCAGAGTTGGATGAGTTTAGGCCCCCGATTGTCATAAATACACAACAGTAGAAACATTTAAGACAGTTCAGTCTTACTTTCAACTTCAGCCCTTCCTAGCTATGCGATTTTGACCACAGTTATCTGATTTCTCCAGAATGTTTCTCTTTAATAAAAATCTGGGTTATTGTAAGGAATAAACAGTAAAGCACTTGGGAAGAACCTAAATGTGCTGTCCTATAGCAGATACCCTATTAATTTTCATCTTTCTAGTGGATAATATGTGGCTGGTAATTAGTTTTACCTCTTACTGACATCCCAGATTGTATATTATAGGGGAATTCCAAATTAGCATTATAGAACACTGATAATATTTCATTATCTAACCATTATTTTTAAGCAATCCCCTCCCCCATTAATAAAACAGATTAATGTGTCATATAGAACATTTTTCTTCAAAAGTCCTTATACATACATGACTTTACATTAAGAGCTCTAAAAAGCTTACACATTTTAAGACTGGTATAGTCTTATAAACAGTATATAAATTGTATATTGGCCAAGGCAATATAAAGAATGGGGGAAAAATTCACCCAAGCAGAAAATTGAGTACAAAATTATTTGAGTCTATATAAACCTATTACTATATTTTCATACTTTACCCATTTTTTATTTTGTATTGTAATGTCACAATTGTAATAAATTTTACTGTAAAGTGATCAATTCAGATTTGAAGGTCACTTTGGTAATTGGAGGTGAGAGTCTCCCAAAGTGATGGCAGTTGGAAAGCACAGCATTTTACTTTCATGAATGCAATGATTTAGTGCTTTGACCTCTAGCTGGTTAAGCATGATATATAGTAGAACATTTCGCTTCTGATATATGCATGTGAAACCCTGACAAGAATTAACAGCAGAGTGCATACCCAAACTGCTGGCGTTCTCACTCTGCTTAAATAATTGCTAAAGTTACTTTGAAATACTTTAGAAAGAGAAAGAAAAGGAAGGAAAGGGAAAATGGAAAGAAAATCATGAACAAGAGAAGAAAGGGAGGGAAGGAAGGCAAAGAGGAAGGAAGAAAGAAAAAGCAATCAATTTGCTTATTTTCCTTTCTGCATAAATGGCATACTAAAGAAAAAATGTTTTCAAAGGCCTTTAATGTAAACATGGACAGCTGTTTTAGAAATTGTAACATGTGCAAGTTTGAAAGATTCATCATGAAAAAAAAATATCCATGCTGAAATGTCAATTTTATAGCTCTAAGAGAGAGGTCCTAAGGTTTAGAAGTTAAAAGTAAGTTAACTCCTTGCTTATTCGAACATTAAACTGTCAGCATGGAAGTAAGTTTAAACTTATGATGGTCTGAAAATGTGGTGCTAAATGAAGTCTGAAGACCTATTAACCTGCTCAAGATGTAAACCAAGAACTATTACACTCTGCTGTTCAGCATGTATGCAAGTACATTAGCGTATTGTGCAAGGTATTAACAAATAGACAATGAAGTTAATAGTATCTTTTTTCCTAAACAATGATAATTTTAGCTATTTTCGACATCTGTTTAGGAATTACATGCATATAGGAAATGGAATACTTGCTTGAAAATGAACAAATATTCCTTCAAATTTTTATAATAGTAATGAAGAACTCACAATCTTTTAACAAATTGACCGATAATCAATCTTTCCCTTGTTTTAGAGCTTTACAAAGAATTAAAAGGAAAATACACTTGTGAAAATACCTAGACTTAGGTGGTAAATACTTTAGATAAGTATCTTGACAATTTATTGTTAATGATATGCATTCAGAATGAGTACCTTAAAGAAATTTAGATATAATAAACAGAAAATAAATTACTTAGGTAATGAATGTGAAAAAATAAAAACTTATGTGCTTAAATATATAAAATAACTTCTATAAGATTCAATATGCTTTTTCATCTTTTCTTCCCTGGGTCCTATTCTATTCCTTTAAGGTTTTGCTTTCTTCTAGGGGACAAATAATATTATCTCAGCAAGAATTAATTTGACATGGAATTTTGATATCAGTGCCTTAATCTCCCCAAAAGCAACATTAATTCAGGTATAGTGGGTAGATGGTACAATGAATACAACAGTTTCAGTTCTCCTTAAGCCAAGCACACCATAGAAAGTGATTATTGTAGGTATTTATGATTTATCAGACTTTATTGTTTCAAATACCCTGTGTGACATGGAATAAGTGGCCTAACCTATGTGGCTCAGTATTCTGAACACTACAATTAGCATAATAATTGGTTATTCATGGGGTTGTCCAGGTTATATGAGATAACCAATATGATACACACTAAACTTCATATCTGACATGTGTTAAAGCAATCAAACATTAACTCTAAGTTCTATTAGCCCATAAGCTGAATGTGTCTTCAAAATTTGATAGAACTATCACATCAAATGGAGTACTGAAGAAAGTCACATCTTGTAGACTTCAAAATGTCCTTATTGTTCCTCTAAGAAGCAGATGAAGTTAAGTGGCAGCAATAAGCTGCTTGGTCCACTTGTTCCTGAATATGTTTTGCTACACTCTGACCCACAGGAAAGAGTGATACTGGTCAAAATTCCAATCCTGTCTGCCTCTTTCTCCCCAGAGTTCACAATAAAACCATGAATCATTATGCCACTTTGGCGTCATCATGAAAATTTGGGTTTCCATTATTACTTCTATATTCAAAAATGTGGTCCATTGACCTGCAGCATTAACATCACTTGGAAGTTGTCAGAGATACATGTATCTCACTTCCTCCCAACACTTGCTAAATCAGAATATACATTTCACTAAGATCTCAGAATTTTAACAAAAATCAAGATTTATGAACAAAGATTATGTTGTATAATACTCTACTAGATAATGCAGATTTTTAGTAGTGAGAAACGTGGAATTGGTGGCAGTGGCAGCACCTTAAAATTTCTGTCTTCCTAATTGGTAATTATCAAAAGTAAGTATCTCTGTGTTTTAATCTATCTGAAATTAGAGAATACTATTTTTGCCCTACTAGAGCAACGTACCTAAGATAAATTTCAGTTAATATCCTCTCTCCCCTTCAGTGTCATCATTTTCAGATTAATCACAGAACTTAATGTTGGAAGAATGATGTTAGCAAGATGGCAGAATAGTAGATACCTCAGAATCACTCTCCTCATAAAAATAAACTAGAAACTACACAAAGATAAATGCAGAAGATCCCCCTGAGTTCACCAGAACTCAGAGAAGAGATGGATAAACCTTAAGGCCCTTAGAATCAAGAGAATTTATGACTACCAAGAGAAATAATCAATTCAGACTGTGCTTCCCACTCCACTGAGCTGACATAATATCACTCACAGAGTGGTGAAGTTCCCTAGACTCCCAGTTTTCTAAAATGAGAGGAGAAAATTGGAAGTGGATATTCCATCTCCCCACTTGGAAATCTCTGCAGGAGCCCACTCTGGGTAGAATATCAAGGGAACCACTTGGACTGCCAGGAGGAATGAATCACCTGGGATGAACTGGGAACAAAAAGCAAGGTGCTGATTGCAGTGACTGGAACAAGGATGTTGGTGGCTACTCTGCACTCCAATTATTGGGGACACTATTTTGAAGGGATTGGCTAGCCCACCATAATGCTGTAGGTGGCACAGTCCATGAGAAAGCTCAAATACCTGTCTGGGTCATCCATATAGCTCAAGTGCTCCTGTGGATCCTCCCTAGCCCAGACACAACTAGAAGGTCAGAATTAACTTTCATTGCCCACTTAAGTCTTCCTCAGACTAAGAAACGACAGCAGGGCAGTGAAATAGATGCAGAGCAGTGTTTAAGTTTCATTGTTCACTGTAAGTCTTCCAAGACTGGAAAAAAATGGCAGGGCCAATGAATTAGCTCAAGAGCATTGTTTTAGTTCTGGTGCTTATGCTAAGTCCTCCCCAGAACAGGAAGAAATAATAAGCCAGTATTTAAGTTCTTATACTAAGTAGTAAAGGTCTAACACCAAAAAACACCTGGGAAATTGAAGAAGTAGCTGTTTCTTCAAATGTACAGGCATCCACCTAAAGAAGCAATGATTGTGAAAACTCAGGGAAACATGACACCACCAAAAGAAACCAACAAAGCTCCAGCATGGACCCAGGAGACTTGACCTATGAAATGTTGGGCAGAATTAAGAATCCCTTTAAAGTATTTCAGGGAATCACAAGAAAATACAAATAGATAACACAATGAAATTTGGAAAACAATCCTGAAACATATTTATAGATTGCAAAGATAGTGCATAGAGATGATGAACTGATTTCATCTAATCCCTTGAATATTAACTTCAGTCTTTGTTTCATTACAGATCATTGAGGTTCTCTCCTTCACTTTTCTTGGTTATACAGTCTTGTCTACTATCCTCATTCTTCTACAGTCTTGTTACAGCCATTCCATTATATTCCCCATGCCATGTTTCCTGTTTGAAATTAGTATCCTCTAATACTGTGGTCCCCCAATCCTTTGGCTGTGGACCAGAACCAGTCTGTGGCCTGTTAGGAACTGGACTGCACAGCAGGAGATGAATGGCAGGCAAGGAAGTGAAGCTTCATCTGTGTTTACAGCTGTTCCCCATTGCTCAAATCACTGTCTGAGCTCTGCCTCCTATCAGATCAGTGGTGGCATTAGATTCTCACAGGAGCACAAATCCTACTATAAACTATGCTCGTGAGGGATCTAGGCTGCACTCCTAATCTAATGCCCGATGATCTGAAGTGGTGATGCTAGCACTGAGGAGCAGCTGCAAATACAGATCATCATCATTAGCAGAGAGATTTGACTTCACAATAAATGAAATGCACTTGAATCATCCTGAAAGCATCCTCCCCAACCCTTGTGTGTGGAAAAATTATCTTCCATGAAATCGGTCCCTGAGGCCAAAAAGGTTGGGGACTGCTGCTCTAATATGTTAATGTCAAAGTTCATCATAGATGAATAATTAGTTTTTCCCAAGTGTATTTTACTTGGTGGAAAATGCTTGTTGTCTAGATATGGGCTATTTTATGAATAGTAAATGCAAATGCGAGACATGTTAATGTTAATGATTTCATGTGCCAGAATGTTTATTAACAGAAAAAAAAGGGAGTAAAGCTCAGTTTTGCAATGTAAACAAGTAAAAGAGTCAAAAGTTAGAGGGTGAAGATCCAAATTTGGGATAGTCTCACATGAATTAGTTAAGAGAGAAATGATTGTATTTTAATGAGGTAGGAATTGAATAGCCGGTGGGATGTTAAATTTATAAACCTGTAAAAAAAGTCTCCTTCATAATCATTTATTTTTGTGGTTTTTATGATGGCATGAAAAGGGCACAAACAATGAACTAGAACAAAACCGAATGTTTCTCACATTGTATTACTATAACATGACAAGGCTTTGAGTACAGAGGTTGTTGAAGTTTCTACAGCCTATAATGATGTCTTGTTCTGCACAGATTATTCTTTCCTTAGTTAATATAATTGATTCCCCGGGGAATCAATTACCACCTATATGCTGATGAATCACAACTTATATCTCTAGTCCAGATGTTTCCTTTGCTATCCAGACTGAAAAATAAACTACTTCTTGGACACTTCTACTTAGATGTTTGGAAAAGTCTTTAAAATCACCCTGCCTAAAATTGAACTCATGATCCCTCCTTTCAAATGGTATGCAATTTTATTGTTCTCTAGTTCAATAAAAGCCATTATCATACAATCAGATGCACAAGCCAGAAACCTAGGACTCAGTCTTGAATTCACCTGCTTCCTCATTTTCTGTATCTAATCCATTACTGAATGCTTTTAATTTCTTAACTATCTTAACTTCTTAACCACTTAACTATCTAATTTGCCTGTGTGTACACTGCTCTACCCCGACTTCCATTTATTCTACCACTCTTGATTGGACTACAGACTAACTTCCTAAAATGTTCTTATATACCTGTACTTCTACAGCTTATCTATAACCAAAAGAATTATTAAAATGCTGATCCGATTTGGCCACCCTCTTAAATATTTCAGCAACTTCCAATTGTAATTATGTGATAAAACCCAGAAACTGTAACATGGTTTCCAAGGTCTGACATCTCATGTGGATACACACATTTTGTTTCCCTTCCTTATACTTCAGGCACATTGCTTTCTTTGAGATCCTTGAAGAAGGCATGCACCCTCTAACTACTGGGCCTTTGCATAGACTATGTTCATTCCTCTGCCAAAGACTGCTCATTTTTATTCCATAACTCTGACCAGCGTTTAGCTTTCAGCTTAATTGTCCACTCAGAAGTCTAGTCAGCCTCTGCTTTTTCAGAAACTATTGTACAATATTTCTACTTGGTTTCCTAATTCCTATGGCTTTATGAGAAACAGAGTAATATTCCTAAAGCACATATTACAGAGACTGTAACATAGAAAACGCTCACTAAACATTAATGGTTTTAACATTGCTTATATTTCTTGGGTCTGGTGGTAGTTTGCTATATTTTAATAGATGCCTGAATATGATACCACAGTTCTTCCTATGAAGAGACTGGCCTTTCCCAAGGCAATAATTCAAATTTGTTTCAAAGTTCTTAACACACATATTGTAAAATAGGCTTCACTTCCCCTAGACAGATCTAGGCATTTACTGGCTTCTTGCTTCTCCCTGTCTTTTTCTCCCTTTCTATTTCTGTGACTCCAGAGCTTATAATATTTCTCTGTGTTCTCTATTCTCTGTAACTTGATTCCTTCTTGCCCTTATCCTCTTCCCTGTCTTCCACACCTTCATGTGTTACCCCAATGAAAGAGTATTTCCCAGTGTCTTCTAATTTAGGAATGAATTCCAGGTTGTATATGAGTGATATATAAAAATAGATCATTCATTACACAGAAATATTGATACCATGACTTTTTAGTAAAATGCCATTAAATATTTCCCTTGGTTGTCTCAGAATTGCATTTCCCTGTTTTTCCTGTTTAGACCTTTACTGTAGACAATGGTTACCTTGAACAATTTTACATTGAAACAGTAGTTCAATAGTTGTTTAAAGGCTCAAAATAATGTTTAATATTCATAGCTGGAACAATGTCCTAATCCTACAGATTAAAATACCTTTTTAATAGACGAACTACCATTTTTGCAGACAATTATAAAATCTGATATTTGAAAAGTAAAATTTTGGTTTTAGAAGAGTTGATTTCTATATATAATCAGATGTGTGATTGGTCATAATAATTGATTCTTACATTTGAAGAACTTGGCTTTACTTCCCCGCCCCACCAGTGCACCTGTGGTTTGTTGATTAGATAAATGCAGTCTTAGATAGACCATTAGATAAATGGCTTGCAACTTAATGAGAAGTGATCATTTTTGTAGAAATGCTATATGCTTATGCTTAATCAATGCTGTATGATTCATTATGCTATAGTATTTTACTGTATCAGCAATGACATTTTAAACATTACCAAAAATCAACATTTTTCTCTCCTTGCTCTGGGGGCTGACTGTCCTGTTCTCCATCCTATTTCTATATCTATATTTAAGAAAAATTTTGACAGTCTTAAGTTTTCCAATGGTGACATATTTGAGTTGACCATTTGAGATTCTCCTCGAGTTTTGAAAAGACAATGCCATTACAGTTGCTATAGTCAGCTTTTTATGTGATAAAATATATATCACAACACAGCTCCCAATCTTTCACACAACTCAGAGTAGTATGTGAATCTACTTGCCTTAGTGTTACCAACCTTCATCTCAGGTTTTGACATATATGGAATGAGATCTTGCCAATGGAATATTGTACGTTACGTATAGAAAACTGTCACTACTTCTGGAGTTTGTACGTGTTTTAAAGCACTATATAAAGTGTTGAGTTCCACAGTGGGAAGTTCATACACCTGAAAGGAGCCAATATGTGAGTTGTACAAAGGTCATAAATATTGAATTGGGACTAGTTATTATTTTGGTATGTAAATGTCCTGTGACTTTCTCAGAAGAAATCACACTCAAATATTCATGACCCATCCTTATAACCAAACACCTTTTAGAACAGACTATATTTTTAGCCACTTGGTCTTTTAATACAATTCCTTGTTTTCCCAGTGGAAAAAAAAAAGAGTTCAGCCTGCCTGTAAATACCACCTTACTTTGCTTTAGTGAAACATATTGGCAACAGTTTCTTTATTGTACTTTAAAACTTTCAATCTTTTTAGAGTAAAAAAATTGAAAGCTAAGAGTAAAAATACTGAAGAAACACATAGAAGTAGAGAGAAGTAATAAAAACAGCTTTTGGATAGGCCATTCATTTAAGCAAAACTAAGGTGATTAGACTGTTTTATGTGAAGGAACTAGGCCTGCAACAATGCTTGCTTTCACCTAAATCTCCCAGCACATATTTAAACACGCAGTAAATGGGGAGGTGGTAGGGAAAAAGAGGGTCTTTAAAATTCTGCTACAATGTCATTTTCCAATTATGGATGATGAAATGCAATAAATAAAACTTTCCCATTATTAGATATATGAATCATATTATGTAATAAAATGGAAAATACTACACAATACTGCTGCTATTCTCTCCTTTTGCCCCCTAAACACATACCCACATAGAAAAATGTACAACCTTCCAACCCATGAAAAGAAAAGAAGTTTGCTGTGTCTTTTCTTAAACTGTTTTCTTTAAAAATAAATTGGGACATTAATGCATCTCTGGAATGTTAAATTTAAAATACTGCAATCCTCTTAAGGCAAGTAGCCTCCCTCACAAATGCTTTAAACAAGGATTCGTTAAGTCTAGTCAGGCTTCCTATTTTTGCTAAAGTTAGAACTGCTTAATTTCACCTGGTACACCCCCACCTGTAGTAGATACCGTGAAACTGTCCCCCAGGATCCATTTTCCTTTTAGAAGTAGGCACTACGCACGCCCTGCCTGTTCACACGCTCCCCAGACACTCCGGGTTGTTGCTGGACACATTTCCCAGCCTCCCTTGTGGTCAGGTGTGTCTATACAACCAAGCTCTTGCCAGTGGGACAAAAACAAAAGCGATATAAGCAACATCTTGGCCATTTTCAAGACACATTATGTGTAATGACTTTCCACGATACCCTTTGCTGCAGGCACAGGAATCATTAACTGCTGAAGCCAGCCTAGGTACAGAGACAAAAGTCACTTTTTGTGCAGAGCTGGCTAGTCCGGACTCAGAGGGTCCATGAGTCAGAGTGCCTGCCCGCCTACATTTAGCATTCGAAAGGAAGAGAGGAACAAACTTCCAGTTTGTTTACACCACTGTATTTTTAGGTTTTTTTTTTTTTTTATAGTAGCCGAGTCTACATCCCAACTTATATAAACGTATAAGCTTAGAATAATGATACTGAGTCCTAAGATACTTATAAAATTGTAAACAGAAAACAAGGTATTTTGAAAAGAGGAGTATAAAGCAAAGACAGCATTTATTTTTTTCTTCAGAAATCATCTTAGCAGTTTGTACTCTTGGTTTCTATTTCACAAGAAATATGTAATTACATCAAACTGTAATTCTTGAGGATAACACAGGCTGAATATCCCTTAAGCAAAATGCTTGAGACCAGAAGTGTTTCAGACAGATTTCAGATTTTTGGGGTTTTGGAATATTTGCTTATACATGATCAGATATGTTGGAAATGAAGCCCAATTCATTGTTCAAAATAGTCACTGCCTCAGCATCCATTTTTAGGCCTGACATAAGTTGCTTAAAATCCAGTCATACACTGTCACCATTAGCCTATTCAAATACAAAATTCAAACATGAAATTCATATGTTTCATATATACCTTATATTCATAGCCAGAATTTTACACAATATTTTTAATTTTGTGCATGAAACAAAGTTCTGACTGTGACACATCACGTGAAGTCAGGTGTAGAACTTTCACGCTTGTGGCATTATGTTGGCACTCAAAAAGTTTCAGATTTTGGAGCACATCAGATTTCTGATTTTCACACCAGGAATGCTCAACCTGTACTTATCTGTTATATTGTTGAAAGTATTGAGCAATACATACTATATACTCTAAGAGCACAGTGCATATAAGCTGAGCACAGGGTATATGATTTTTCATAGCATTAAATAGACATTCTTTGTGTTTCACTCCGTCATTGTAAATACGTTATCCTTTACATCAATGATTCTTAAAATGTATTCCCCAAAGCAACAATGTCAGCATCACCTGGGCACTTTTCAAAAATTCAGCACATACTGAATCAGAAATGCTCGGTTTAGGGTCTAGAGATCCATGGTTCAACAGTCCCTCCAGGTGTTTCTGGTATGTGATAATGTTTGATAACACGGGTCTCTATAAAAAAAATTGGTAGGAAAAGTAGAATTGGCTGAGTCATTAATAGGAGAAATTTATGGAAATTCATGGATTAAAAAGCAGTGCTCTCAAAATACTTATTCAAAATGTAATCATGACCTGAGTTATTTTAGTTTTGACGTTCAGTTTATCTTATTCGAGTTGACAAGCATAATTGTTGTGATTTCTATTGTTAGTTACACTTTCTTTCTAATTTGATCTTGAGCTCTCTCTATTGACAGTGGCCATAAACCAAGACAGCCACCTTGTAGGAGAGCCCTGACTGGAGGAAAGTTAGGTTCGGTCTGTTGGTCAGGTGAGACACAATGATAAAGTGAAACAAAAATGAGTGAAACAGAAGATATTTATTACTTACCGAAGTGAAACAAAAATGAGTGAAATAGAAGATATTTATTACTTACCGACGAAGAGGTTAGGAGCGTCCATGGGAGGCAGATGGGAAAGCTGGAGGCGGCAGCGAGTGAGACCCGCAGGCGGAGAGTGAACACGTAAGAGCGAAAAGGGCCTGTGGACCGATGCTTATATGAAGGCCTGTGGGCGTTATCCCTTAGGCTTTCCTGTGGGGGTTGTGGATTGGATAGTTTAAAGAAAACGTGTGAAAGGGGAAATTTATTTATCTGACTCTGGTGTTGACCATTAAATAGTTTTATTGTGGTCAGTAGCTGTGGGTGTGCTGGGTGGTGGGTCAGGGGAATGAGGAACAAACAGGCTACTTCACAAAGAATCCACACAAGGAGGGAAGTTTTAAATACGCCAAAAGTGACCAGGTACAACTGGATTTCAACCAGCTTATATTAGGCCTTAAAATGGATGCCCAGGCAGAGACTATTTTAAACAAATTTATGATAATTATAATTTTTTAAATCATTAAACGTTGAAAGTTGTGAAATAGTTTTTCAGTTTGGAATAGGTAACACTACTTAAATATTATTGTTATTCATGTACTTTGTCAAAATTTCCTTTTTTATGTTTTATGTATAAGCAGTGCTCTTAAAACTCCATTAAGCTCTATTATACTTTAGGAAATACGTTGATAATTCACATATCTATATTCCCATGTCATTGCTCTTGGATGGCTATGTAATTTTCAGAAATATTAATAACTTTTTTTTTTGAGACAGGGTCTCACTCTGTCACCTGAGCTAGAGTACAGTGGCATCATCATAGCTCACTGCAACCTCAAACTCCTGGATTCAAGCAATCTACCTGCCTCAGCCTCCCAAGGAGCTGGGACTACAGGTGTGTGCCTACGCCCAGCTAATTTTTCTATTTTTTGTAGAGATGAGGTCTCACTCTTACTCAGGCTGGTCTTGGATGCTTGCTCTCAAGTAATCTTGCCTTGGTTTTCCATAGTGGTAGGATTACAGGCGGAGCCACCGCTCCCGGCAATAATTTACATTTGCTTAGTATTTTATCCTACATTCTTATATTTATTCACTCAATGGTCCCACTATGTTAGCTCTACATTCATATAAGAAGAAGAAATTAGAGAAGTTATGATTTACCTAAAATTGCACACCTGGTGAGAGGAACAGCATGGATTAATATTAAGGGCTTTTGAATTCAAATCTAAAACATTGCACTCATAAAGAAATAAAAATAAATAAGTTTGTCTAGTCCAAAAAATGATATTATCCCTGTAATTAGTGTTGCAAAGAAGCAGTTTATTAGAATAGAAAAAGCAGCTCGGGCATTGCTTGAGCTGTTTTCTTTTTGCACATCTCACAGACAAGCTGCAAACCAGCTGAATGGTCTTGGGCAATTAACTTTTGTGAATTTGTGCATCTGGAGAAAGAAAAGGATTCTGGGACAACTAGAGGGGGTGAAAGAGAAAAAACTCAATTTAGGAAATTAATTTATGTAATATGGCTAGGATACACATTTGGCATTCTCTGAGAGAAACCAGTAAATACATAAATTGCTTTTCTTCCCTCCTCACCTTCACTGAATTATAATTGCCAAATAAAAATTGTGTATGTTTAAGATGTACAACTTGATGTTTTGATATACATTTACATGTGAAATGATTGCCACAATCAAGCTAATTAACATATCTATCACCTCACACAGTTAACACTTTTTTCGTGTGATGAGAATCCTTAAGATCTACTCTCTTAGCAAATTTCAAGTATGTAATACATTATTAACTATAGTCACCGTGTTCTGCATAGAGCTCCAGAAGATATTTATCTTACAGCTGAACTGAAGTCCCACATTCATGTCTCTAAGGCCTGATACATTTTGCATACCTCACATAGCTCAGACTGCTTTGAGCTATTTTTCTTTTCTCACCTGCAATGATGATTTGTAAAGAGATTGCTAAGCAATGTTGAAGTGTTAATATTAAGAGCTTTAAGAAGAATTTTGGTGCTGGGTCAAATAGAAAGAGAAGGGAGGAGAGAAGGTATGAGAAAAGGAGATCACAAAGCTACAAAAGCTGGAGCCCATAAAGAATGTTGGCTAATGAGAAAGTCATTATAATGTGGCCCAAGGATCTGTTAGAATCCAGGAATTTAACTTTCAGTGTTAATTTATTCATGCTGATGCAATGTCAACTCCTTTTTTGTCTCAATTTTTAATAGAGTATGCCAAATAATTGATGATTTGGGAGAAATCATGGAAAAGGATTTGTATTTCAGTGATCCTTAACCAGGTGTGCCTGGAATAGCAACATCGGTGTCACCTGGGAACTTGTAAGGAATGCAAATTATCAGGGGCTAAGGGGAGTTAGGCATTAGCAGTCTGTGTTTTAAGGAGCCCTCCAAGTGATTCTGATGCAAACTAAAGTGTGAGAACTGCTGTTTCATTCCATATCTAGGTGTAAATGGAGTAGAGAGAAACAAACAGCTGTAGGAGAGGAGATGCTGCAGAGATTAAAGTCTTCAGAGCAGAAATTTGGTGTTAAATTGATTCAGATACATATAAGCGAAGTAAGAATTGACTGGTTTGGGGGAAAGACATAGCACATCCCACTCTGTGACAGGTGGTTTTAATCTTTATAACCAACGATCATTTAAATTTTAAAAGAAAAGCTGACCCTAGCTTATACTTGGGTTATTCTTTTTTTAATATAAAAGCATGAATTTCTGATGCTAATAATTCTCTTGTGTTGCGTATGCTATATTATCTCTATTGATGAGAAGACTTCCAATAGCCCTAGGTGATTTTATCAATTAGAGGTATCTGACATATCTGTCAGTTCTTATATTGTCTCAAATAACAAGCTGGAAGCATGTTTTGAAAAATGTTTTAAGTTTCTTTCAAGTTTTAGGATCCACATCCACCTCAATGGGCAAACCATAATAGGCATTCAATTTTAAGATGCAGTTAAAACTGTCATAAAGATTTTGATTAAATATCTATTTTAGACCCCAAAATCTTTAAAAGTTCAGTATGTATTCTTTTAATATTTTATTTCTCTGAATAATCATTTCTACTAAAATATTCTTTTCTCTGATTCTATTAGAATGAGTAAATGATCTATTAATTATAAAAACCAGATTAAAATGAGGGAGTAAAAAATTCATGATTATTCAAATATTTTATTTTAACTTGAAATATAAAAGTGCACATTTTATTTATCAATTATTTTGTGAGGGCCCAAGACTTTTTAAAAAAAATATGGGTCCATCCAGTGCTTTGGGAGGCTGAGGTGGGAGGATTGCTTGACACCAAGAGTTTGAGACCAGCCTTGGCAACATAGTAAAACTCATCCCTACAAAATTTTAAAAAATTTTAGCTGAGTGTGGTAGAGCATACCTATAGTCCTAGCTACTTGGGAGGCTGAGTCAGAAGCATCTCTGGAGCCCAGGAATTCAAGGATGGAGAGAGCTATGATTGCATTACTGCACTCCAGCCTGGGCAATAGGGACACCCTGTCTCAAAGAAAAAAAAAATTCCGTTGATAGGAAATGCTATGTCATCTTTGGTATGTAAACCATCCCCACAATGCATTCTGCTTTGATTTCCTCACAGTAGGCTGATAACTTAAGACACACAAAAAATAAAATTGAAAAAAAAAATAGGAAAAAGAAAAAAAAAGACACAATGTGAAACCACTTGCATGAAAAATTATTTAAATGCATTATTTTTTTCAAACTTACACTGTTATCTCACCCACATCTAATTAGATAGCAATTTTCATGGTAGCTCATTTTTATTAAGCCTTTCCAAAGCATTCAACTTAGTTACTATAGAAATAACGCATATGTTTCTTTTCAGTTTAAGTATTATTTAATACATTACATAATTAAAACAAGAGGTTTATTTAATGTGGCACAATTTGGGGAACACACACAACAGTCTCTTGATAGTATTAAACTCAACTAGAGGCAGCAGAATTGCCTGGGTATGTTGGGCAACAGCCTTCGTGGATCTGCTCAGGGCACGAAGGCCCAGCCAGTATGTCATACAGAGAGAATGCAGGGTGTTTTTCAATCTAGTGAGTCAGGAAAAGTGGATTAAAAGGGAGTCTTTTGTATTGATATTTCCATGATTTAAAATTCTGATGTTTGTATTATTTAAAGACTTTTTAAATAAAGGTCATTGCTTTTAAAATTGTATTCTGATGATTCAGACTAATTACATTATAAATAAATATAATTTATTTAATTGTTTTTATTCCTAAGTTATAATTCCCTTCAAAATCATACCAAGTTTTTGCCTCATATGGAAAAATGGCTGTGGGATGGATTGACAGCCTTCTGAGAGATCTGTGCTACCAAAACTTCTCCCACAATCTTCCGATTAGACAGGAAGCCTTGAGGATATGATCAACATGTTATATGTGCTTGTTTCGTAAGTGCCAAACACAAAAAGTAGTAAGGTAGGCAGTGAATAATTGTTGAATACGAAAAATCTTGGAAAGGGTGTGACATGTTCTTTTTTTCTTATTTTATTAGCATTCCTTCTAATATTCTTTTTACTCATGATTTTTCCCTTGCTTCTACATACTATCTTCTCCATAATGTAATGTTTCTTTCCTTGAATTTCAATCACAAAATAATCATTATACCTTGTTTCATTGTTCTGAAAAGAAAAAAAAGTAGAGGTAGGCCATACCTTGGCTTTGGGAATTGGAATAGAAAATGAACAATTTTCATGAACATCAGTTTATAACACATCCTGCATATGCTGTGGCTTGTTTTGTAGTCCATCATTGATACAATCTAGAAGCAACTTTTATTTAGAAAAAGGCTTGTTGAAACAGTAATGCCTTTTATTATGTAACTTCTAATATTTATAGGCTTAGAGAAGATTTGGAGTAAAGCAAATGCATGATTAATTAAAACTATCTTTATTTGATTTTAGAATGTAGACTCTCAAGCAATTTATAAAAGATGTCAGACATCAATTTATAAGAGATGTCAAAATATCTGGCTTCTGGAACCTACAAAGTCATTTTTCTTTTCTCATCTCATAGCAAGAAGAGATATATGGAAAACTGTTTGTCAGATACAATGGCATTTCTACTATTCATCTTAAAACATGAAGCTTCTGCAAATATACAGTCATCACTCTACTAAGCAATATCATCTTTTAGTTTTTGATCTTATCTCTCTGGCCCCTTAATATGCAAATAAAATTTACGAATGGATTCTACACGTGTGGCATCTATTTCCGTATCATAAACTGCCCCTCCCTAATCTTTTAAATATGCTTTTTCTTCTTAATCTTAAAATTCAATTCTGTTGTATTCAATTTGAATATTATACAACTTCTTTTATAAAATACATTTTGAGAACTATTATTTTGATTTTTTTGAGAATTATTTGAAATATTATTTTGAGAATTATCATGCAAATAAATGACCAAATTGATTGGAAAATGTTGGTATGTAGGTAATCTAGGGAACTAGAACTCGAAAGGTTCTAACAAGGCCCTAAAAGGTGGTGTTAATATGCATATACTCTGGGAGGTAGGATGGAAAGGCCAGAGGAAATTGAAGCTTCCAGCCTTCTTTTAGAAAGAGCAGCATTGGGGATTTTGGGATATTCTTCTTGTCTCTACACTTAGAATTTGTCCAGTTCATTTTCTACACATTTTTAGGTGTCAGGACAGGCTACCTGATTTGCCAAGTGTAAAATATGTAGCACCCTTGTTCAAAAGGTAGAAAAGAATGTGTAGTTAAATCCACTAAAATGTACAGCTGCTTCTTTAAATACATGTCAGCATTTGTAAAATGTAATGGGGTAAGGATGGTATATGAGTAACAGCATAAACTTACAAATTGCCACACTGAACTTTCATATATTTATTGAACTCATTGTTTATCTCCTAACTGGGAATCTTTGCTCAACTTCTCTGTATTCCTCTCTCTTTGTTTGACCAGGATCCACTTCTCCTCCAGTTTGCACTCTATACATCACTTCTTCAGGAAATTTATGTTTTGCTTCATACAAACATTATTTACTTTTTATTTATATACTTATTCTAAATAAAACACTAATTCTATAATCTTTAAGTAATTCCTTATATAATTATTTAATATCCTTTACCTGACTGGATTGTAATTTTCATGAGGGCAGTAAA
Source organism: Propithecus perrieri (assembly GCA_963574695.1). Taxonomy (NCBI): domain Eukaryota; kingdom Metazoa; phylum Chordata; class Mammalia; order Primates; family Indriidae; genus Propithecus; species Propithecus perrieri. The sequence continues at coordinate 27,299 of CAUYRB010084072.1, read as the reverse complement.
CACTGTAAGGCTGGTGGCGGGCACCTCTCCCCTCCCTAAAGAAAAAGGAAGCCCATGAGTCCCACCCTAAAGGCTGTAACAAAGAACTCTCTACTTTGAGCACCAAAAGTTCGCTGAAGAGAAACCCCCATCCCCCAACTCCAAAACCTTTATAAGCCCACTCCACACTTCTGGGTGCGCTACTTCTCTGTCCCCCCCTCTCAGGACCAGTGAACTTCGCCCGGGAGCACTCTCTTTTCTCCTCCCCCAGAAAAGCCTCCTTGCTTGTCCTTTTCACTCTGCTCCCCTTTCTTTCTCTTCCCCCCATCCAAAAACCTTACAAACACATTGCTGAGTTGAAGAGATTGAGTTATGCATCTGAAAATAGTCTTTGTTTAATTTTACTCTCAGCCAAGACAAAAACATTGATTAATAAGTAGCTTTACCTTCAAGAGAGAAAGACCAAGTTACTGGCATTAGGTTAGTAACTGAGAAGCACTGAGAAGAGAGTAATGTCACTACAGGGGTATTGGTTACTATGGAGGAAAAGAAGTGTCATTAGTGAATACTGTAACCATTGCCCAGAAAAAGACACAGTAAAGTTTGCATTTGGGCTTGTAAGCAAAAACATAATGTTCTCAGCTACAGATAAAGATTCAAAGAAAGTAGGTAGCCAGAAGAAATGTCCAAGATGTAAAATTAAAATTGGGAGTATATGAAAAACAACTAGAATTTCTGGAATAAGAAATCTGTGTTATATACTTCCCTTTGCTTGTAAAAGTAGACAGGAATAAGAAACAACTGAATTAGTTGGTTGATACCAGCCTTTCAAAAGTAGTTATCCTATTGAGGCTGAGCCTATTATAATAGATATGACTATGGAACTTACAATGAAACATTCCCAGTAGTTCATAAAACCACTATAGTTTCTTGTAAATGTGTGTGACAAATTTTTAGATATTTAAGATGCTGTGATTATTTGAAAAGAAATTATTGTTTTAACAATTTTATAAATTGCTTTTATTGGTACTATTTCACATTTATTGCCACATTTTTTCAAAGAAACAAACATTTCTCAAAAAGTGGTAGAAGATCTTGAAATGCTTTAAGTTTAGAGCATCTGAGAATAAAAAGGTTAAATATTTTTCTTGCCTTCTACTCAGAACCCAAAACACTAGAAAACAAAGGCCTTGATTTCTGATCCTATCCTTTTATGATTAAAATGAAAGGAGTATCTGTACAAGGGAGATTCTTTTTTTCCGCATGTCACTTTTTTGATCTCCTTTCATCTCAGCCCCTTCTCTGCCCTTAGCTATTTTGAAGAGGCTTCAATAAAAGTATGCATCCCTGTTGGGTGTTTCCTTAAAGGCACTACAGTTCTGAGACTAGACTAATGGAATCTCTGCTTTACAAGCTTATACCTTCTTATCAAATGATGAGAACGATTGCAGAATTACTTCCTGAGGCCAATGAATCAAGAAGAAATGGGGTGGCCTGTAGCACTCTTTCCAGCTGACAGCACAGGATAATAATGTTCCTTAAGCAATTAAGACTTTCTGATTATTGGCATATTTCCCCCTATTTCCTTAGTTCCTTTATTGTCTATTATGTATAAATTATACTTGTTTCTTAGTTACACAAATTTGATTTTTCCCTAAATTTTTAGAAGGATCATCTACAACTATACTAATTTGATAACTTAATTATGGATATGCTTTGGAATCTTGGGATATGGCATTTTGGGGCTAGGTCCCATTTTAATTGTTTTTTAACACTGTTATAATTTTATTACTTTATTTTCCAATATCAGTTTATCAGTTTTTCAGTCTTATGTAATGACATCAAAGATGGAGGTCCAGAGTTGGTCTGTAGACTTTGCTGCCAGAACCAAGACTTGTCTATCCATTAGAGAAAGAATTCATGCTAGTCTCCATACAACCTAACTAAAACTTTGTGGAATAATGTTGTTATATATCACCAAGTCTTGATCTCCAAATAATAAGATCAAAAGGGACTTCAGAATTTGGGTAACCATATGGCATTTTTTTTTTTTTTTTTTTTGCCTGAAGGAGTCTGGGTTTATAATCATTGCCCATAATAACTATTAATTGTGTACCATTCACTCTTTTTCACTTTGCCCAATTTAAATGATAAATCATCTGTCGCTCTACTTGGATTTCATTTCTTCCCTTCTCCCACTTTTCAGAAATCTCTTCTGTAGCATCACTGACAGACAAACTTTGCTTGAAAATTTCTAGAGATATAAATCATTACTTACATAGAGTTGCCTTCCCTCGTTTTACAGTTCCATTTGCAGTTTTTTTTTTTATTGCGTTTTCATTGAGCTAACTTCTGTTAGGTTTGGTTTTAAAACAAAGTAAGTATTTGAAAGAGTGAATAAAGCCACAGAAGAAAAATTGTGGTATCTATTTGAGACTTAAAATTCCTTTTCCTATATGATCCTAAAGGAATGTGGAATACTTCAGGAAGTAATTTTCAAATAGATAGGAAACATCTGCTTCTCAAAATTGTTGTATATATTCAGTGCATTGCAAAAATATAGAGGCTATTTAACATTGCTTGCTTTAACCTAACAAGAATTTCTTTATTGATCATAAATATTTATAGGCTACAGAATTCTTCTGAAAATATATTTCTAGCAATACATCAAACAAAACTAAATATATGATCCATTTAATGTACTATTTGATTGTCAAAACTCTTAACAGAACAAGTAAACTGAGGTATCATCAGTATTTTCCAATATTTGAAAGAATTTCAAATATTTTTTGATAAACATAATGCCAAAAGCTCCATGCTCACTTAAAGGGAAAAAACAACATATGCAAGCATTATTTAATAAGGTTTGTATTCTAAGTTAGTGTTCATTGTAATGTGAAGAAAAATGTTTTTTAAAAAATTCATGATCATATTTCCAATAAATTACATTAAGTGTTTTAGAATTCCAAATTTAGATGCTAATGTCTCCATTACATAAACTTCTTTTGTATGGTGGTAAAATTACAATATACAGTGTAGTTTATAGGGCCAAGTTCTGAATGGATGACCTCCCTTTAGACTTTCACGTTGACACAGTAAATTCTTTCTGCCATTAACATTGGCCATTTTCCCAGATCTGCATTTTTAACAATCTAGTTGTCTTTAAATCTTTCAACGATGATGGGCTCACTAATTTGTCCTTCTATTTTCCCTATATTTCACCAATTCCAAGGGATTATTGGGTAGTGGTGTTCAGTAATTGTTAATCAAAAAAAATACACATACTCATAACTGTGAAAAACATATCTATTAATAATACTATGTTTTATTTTTGGTTTTGTATATAGTCAAATAAATTGAAAATTTAATACCCAATTTAAATAAAACACTTTCTCAATGTGTGCTTCTAGTGGATTTTTAGGATAATAAAATTATTTAAAGCTAACAATATCAAAATTGAATGTCTAGAATAGGAAACGTAGACATTGTAAAGCTATATCTAGGTCTTCTCATTTGTGCTGACAATATGTGTGAATTTCTTTAGACATTCTCCTTCTTTCTTCCATCATTGCCACTATTATTCATTTTCGTGCCTACAAAAGTCACATGACAGAAGAGGTAAAATTTAAATATCATATTTAAATTCTGAGCTGAGGCAGTTATGAGGATATGTAATCTCAACATTTTTTTTTCTTGTTTAAAAAAAAAGTGGTTTTGAGCTTTGACCTCAATTATGGTTACACTGATAGAAGGACAATAGTCCTTCCTGTGTGGACATTATTCACATTCCCAAGGATTCCTCTCTACTCTTTGAATGCTCAACCAAGTAACTGTGAAGGAAATCATTCATATTTCTTTTATTAAAAAAAAAAAACATCTTTTGCACTGCTTGCCTCTTTTTTTATTCTGAGTCTGCATTTATATGCAATCCCCATGTGTTTTGTGTATATACTAAATTTTGAGAAATACTGGTAGTACATGTAAAACACAACAATACTGACATATAGTTGCCTTTCCTAAATGCTATTCCTTCTAATCATACTAAAAGAAATATGAATAGAGAAAAAAATGTGGTATTACAGAAATAAATTTGTTCAAAGCATTTCCTGATCTAGTATCTCATTTACATTAAAATTATATAACCTGTGATTTTGGTTTTTGTGTGTGTGTGAGAGAGAAAGAGTGTGCGTGTGTGTGATAGAAGGGGGAGGAGGGAGAGAGAGAGGGGAAAAAAGAAAAATATGCTTTTGAGACTTCATAGTTAGTAATGGGAAAAAGTTATTGTTTTGATTCTAATTATTTTCTTTGAAAAAGGGTTGGTGAATAGGAATGTTTTCAAAAAGCTCTATAAAGTGTTATTTGTAGTACTTTAAAATGAATCATCTTATCATTTCTCTACTTTGTCTCATGTGTGGAATCAAAAGTTTTCTCGTGAAGACGGGCGTGGATGAATTATTTAAAGCAAAGTGTCCATACTTTTTTTAGACTTGGATAGAATTACAGAAAAATAATACACAGTTTTATTTCTGAAAGTCTACTTGAGATTGAAGTCTCAGGGCTGTATAGATCTTAGTAGAGAACATGCTGACTCTTTTCACCATAAAAAAGTGTTTATTTCCTTTTCATCAAAAATATATACATAAAAACTGGATTTAAAGCGGTTTTTAGAAATAAATCATCTAATGTGCTTTCGTACCCTCTGCCACAGAGAATGAAAGAAGGAAAACATCCATTTTTTACATTAAACTTTTCAGAAATACTGCTCACATAGGTTACAACATTAGTTAATAGCCTTTTTAAATTAAGGGAAGGTAGGAATGATAAATATTCATTTTCACCCTCCCCCCTCACTGGCACCAAGATGTAAATACAGTTAATTGTGGCCTCCTAAATACAATTATTAATCATTTTTATAGCAACATGTTATTTATGCCCAGATGTATGCAAATGTTCCGGTTTCTATTCCTCCAGATGGTGTTTATTAAGTTAAAGTAGTCATATACGCCGAAGCGAGTGATCTACCCCGTTATTTCATCACTTCACACAAAAGGAAAAGCAAAACAAAACCAGTACCCAACAGCCCTGAATTGATTCATGTTATTGATGCACTATAAATTTTAAGAAAATTTCAAAATCCAGGGGAGATGTATGAAATTTCAAAAGATAGGTTGTGAAATGAAGTAACCATACTGCAATAATACTTATGCAATAAAATTTTACTTCTTCTCAGTTACCTGATAAAAAGTTATTACATTTATGATAAACAGTCATACTTGTGTATCTTGGATACAAAATTACATACTTTTGTATCTTTCAGTTTGAATTTTGTTAGGATTCAAAGTAGTATAAAAATAATTTTATTACCGTTTGAATCTGGGATAAGAAGAAATTAATCCTGTCATTTTTGTTTTATAAGCAATGTAAGGCAAAAATCCTGAAGACCTGCAGTGATAACTCAGGTTTTCATAATAAACTGACATTAACTTCTAATGTAGACAACTATATTTTGTTTTTCTAACATTCAACTCTTTTCCTCCTTTTCAAACTTAGTAGCCAAAAAAATTAAAAAATTTTATAACTAAAGGACAAACAGAAAATAGTCTATTTTGAAGTGTGTATGTATATGTATGAGTTCATTGTGTATTTCATAATTCTAATGCTTAGAAGCATTTTAAAATTCTGAATCTTATTAAAACTTTTATGTACTTTGCCAAAAGTATGTAGCTTTTGCTATTTCATTCATAATTGGAAAAAAAGCCACAGTTCATTAAATTGTTTTTATGAGATCCATGATGGTAGTGATTATTATTGCAAAAAACTTGGTTTCAGAGACATTAAATAACTTGCCAATGTTAAGTATAACAAAAAGCAGAGACAAATTTTAAACAATTCATTGACAATGAACCCATACTCTTAACAATGGACTAAATCAGCTCACCTCCTTGATTCTGAATATATATTTATTATATGAGTCAATTTGCATTTATTTTAACCTTAGGGTGCTTCCATAAAGCAAGTGCTATTTCTGTTTCATGGATGAGGAAACTGATGCATTGATTGCTTAAAGAAATAGATGCCTCAGGGAAGTCAACGCCCTACATTTAGTACATTTACATTAAAATGATGTCCATGTATTTGCTTTTTAACTAAAAATATTGGTTTTATTAAATATAAACATTTTTAACTTCTTTTAGTTTGGAGTAAGAATCTCTCTCTGATATCATAATATGCTTGTTACTAATGTTTAAACAATATTTAAATATCCATTTTTATATACCCAGATTATGACCAGGTGACCAAAATGAAATTAATTTGGAAGCATGAATTAGTTAGCTGAATCAAAAGTAAAATTTCAGTGACCATATATTGGTTATCACTTTTAGTATGATCCTTTTGACATTAATAATCACAGGAAATCAGGCTTTGATCTTTGCAAGGGCCAGTGTGCCATTTATGCCACTAAGCAATTCTAAGAATAATAATACAATTTAATACTTTTATAGGCCTCCTTTGTGCCAGGCATTGTTCTAAGAGCTTTACATATGTAATTTAATTCAACTTTCATACACTTTATCTTGCATTATATTGCTGTTATTATTATTATTATTCCCATTTTATAGATTAATGCAGAAAAAGAATGTGTTTAGGATGAAGAGTCAGTCTGATAAACTTAGGCTGTAGAAGCTCTCACAACTGCATTTCCTCAACAGCCTTCCCAGAAACTTACATCTGTTGGTAATAGGAAGGACAGAGCCACTCAAAATTTTATTAGAAAAGAAAGTATAGGATTTTAAGAAATTTATTATAGCATATTTAGTTTACCTAATTAACAGAGTTACATGTTCCTTCTTTTAGTCTGCAGGAGTATAGCTTTTTGGCTATCTAGAGAATTGCTAGATTAGTACAAATATTTACTCTATGGATTTGACCAAAGAAATTGGTAGTCACTATGTAAGTGACAAAAATGAAACTGGTCAACATCATCTGGAAAAGATGTGCCCCATATTAAGTTTTAAATGATGTGTAAATTGCTATTTCTAATTGGGGCTAGATGCTTTTATGGATACTGGTTAAGTAAATTTAAGGGATCCAAAAATTGTCAGATTTAGCAACAGGACGTACTGGCCCAGAGATCTTAGTTTGCTATTAATCTCATCAGCAGGCACAGGCATCAGCATCTGTACCATGTTTGGTATTTAGCACCTGAAAAAGTGTTTTCTACTTTCTTTGGTTTGAAAAACGTACATGTTCCTTAAGCAATAAAGTAAATGAGATTTACTCTTTAAGCTACTATTTCCATGGTTTCCTGATATCCTTTATTACTCAGTCTCAGCATTCAGCCTCTCATTTTTCAAGCTCTCTCTCTTCTACCAGACTGTGAGCATTTTGAGGACAGGATCTCTGTCTTACTCACTTTTGTATTTTAGCATATATTATAATAACTGACACATAACCCTCACTATTGAAAAACTGTATATTAATTAACATATTAACAGTAAATGACTCAAATATAAAAGATACGTTAGTATAACCAACTAACATAAGCTGAACTTAATATTCAATTTCAACTATTAAATTTTATAAAGCTCTCTGTGAGCTACTATAAACAACACAAATGAGTTCATAATTTTTTCTAGCTATTAATTCTCAGTTCTGATTACGACTATTTGTCTACACTCCCACCTTTCTAGGTTTCTTTCATACACTCACATTTTCTTTATATTTTCTCAGAATCCAGATACTAAACTACAATATTTTTCTACCCTTGTCATAAAGATTCTCTATTTAATTCAAATTACCTTCTCTTAATCATTGCAAATCTTTGTTCATTTAATCCCCTATAATGAGTTAAGTTCCCTCTGGTTTCCTTTGTGGGTTGCTTAGACATCTGCACTCAAGTTTAAATTTTTCCTTGACAATTTGCTTCCCTAATGATAAGTCTCAGGTTACTGTGTCTTCTGTAGAGTTCCACTGTGGTCCCATGCCAAGAAGTAGTGACTTCACTGCTCAAAATCTTCTGATGTAGGCTTACTAAATGATATGGTTGCAATGGAATATTGTCCAGCTCCCTTTTACTGGCCATAATAGATGATGACAGTATTTGCTCTCACATTGAGCTGAACATTGTTCTGGTATGGACTAGATACTCCTGAGTCCTACTTTTACTCTTGTATTTTCTGATCACTAGCTCACTACATTATTTTCTTCAGGTATGTTATTATTTCCTTATGATTTGCAATTACAAGCTGGAAGACTACAACCAGGAAGATAAATGCCTTCAAAAACATTATTTTGTTTTCTTGTAGTACTTATTAATTTCCTGTGCTTCCTTCTGTCATAATTTCATTATTGCTACATCTGGCTGAAACTCAACTTGGGTGATGGGTTGATGTGTCCTTCCAAAATTTATATGTTAAATCTTAACCCCTAGTACCTCACAATATGGCCTTATTTAGAAACAGGGTCCTTGCAGATATATTTAAGGTGAGGTCATACTCAAGTGGGTGGGTCCCTAATCCAATATGATTGATGTCCTTATGAAAAGGGGAAATTTGGACACAGATACACGTACAGGGAGAATGTCATATGAGGGTGAAAGAAGGCAAAGATCAGGATGAGGAAGCAGAGGCCAAAGAATGCCAAATATTGATAGCAAACCACCAGAAGTTCAAAGAGAACAGGTGTTTCACACATAGCCCTCAGAAGGAACCAACCCTGTTGAAACCTTGATCTTGGACATCTAGCCTCCAGACCTGTGAGACAATATATTTCTGTTTTTTATTTACCTAGTTGTGCTGTGTAAAGATGACCTTAGCAAACTAACACAATATATTGAACATACCTACGCTGTCTTTTTAAACATTTTACATGAAATAATAAAGGATGTCTAATTTATTTGACTTAGATAATGTATGCCATTTTAAATTTCCTGCCACATTACTTTAGAAAATCTGTTTAGTATATTTTATCAATTTTTTCCTATCTATATAGCTGACTTTTACCTTCAAAATTACATGTGGCTCATATAACAAAGCAAGTTCACATATTTAACCTTTTGTATTTATTGCTTAATGCCTGCTTTTACTGTCTTCTTTATCATTTTTGCATATGTACCTCATAGTATAGGCATTACTCAATGATGGTTAATCATGGAAGTTTGGTGTAAAAGATCATACTATTAAGGCAGAAATAGTGCTTTGAATGCCAAATTACTATCAAAGATTTGCTTTGTCATATGTAATTGCATTAATAATTATAATAATTAGGTTAAATTTTATATTATCTGCATTGATAAAATATATCATAATTCTGGTAGTTTATGATTTTCATATTTGAAAAAGTGAAAATATTTGAAGAAGTCATATTTGAAAATAAGATTTGTCATAGCTGAGTTAATTAAACTGAGATCTAATTTAGGCAGCACATTTATGAAGTTATTAGGGGGGTTTATTGTACTTGATATATGAGGCTAATTATTTTGGTTAGTGATAAGCAAAAGACAAGAAAGGCATATATAATCATTCTCTAAAAATTGTAAAGTGTACAATAGGTAATAGTGTATCATATTCTCAGTTCCAAACCTGGAGTCCAAAATATTTATTCTTAATTTGTCTACTGTAGCAATTTTTAAACTATATTCTAAGGAGCCTTAGAGATTCTGGAAAGTCCTATTTAGGAGTCAAGAGAAAAAAATCAAGAAGCTATAACGAACCTGAAGCTCCTCAACCCCTTTAATAGGAGCAACACAACTTTTACTTATTTTTTTTTATTTTGTTGCTTTTTAATAAGATTTAATTTGAGGGATGGTATCTGCTGCTAAAACACATGAAAATCAGTGATCTGGTTACTTGCAATGTATAAGTAACATAAATAAGTTTGAAAAGAAAGAATACATAAAAGCATATTTTTCTTGAATTTTCAAGGAAACTCATTGACTTTTGGAGATAAGCAGGATCATGGGGATTATTTACATTAAATGTAGATGCCTATCAGAGGAGGAGATAGAAGACCAAAAATTTTTGCTGTTCTATTCAAGATCAGAGTTAGTTAACGATGAACTAAGAATACAGACCCAAATTTTTTAATGATTTTTTTTTTTTATAAAATACAACAATGCTTTCTTATATAGAAATCATAGGTTTTAAAAAATGAGCTATTCTTTGGTCAGTACCAGTTTTGTTACTTTCCATGTTTGCTTTTACAAAAGAAGTTATTTTAAAAACAAAACATTCACGATTGGGTTTATTTTTACTTCAGAAGAGAAAATGCTGTTTGGAATGGTGTTTTGCAATACACCTTCAATAAAAATAAGCATTTCAGGTTTGCGTGGAACATACTCCAATTGGATATGTTCTCAGTTATCAAGAGTCTTTATAAATGGTCAGTTCCCCCCTGCTAGGAAGTAGAAGGGATTTATTATTTTAAATTGGATGGAGACATTTAAATTTCTAAATTAATTCATCATTTTTTATTTGGCAGAGCTAAAAACTGGCTTTCCATAGAGATTCCAGTAAAATTTCGATATTCTTCAACTGCCAAATTTCTTAACAAAATATACTTAAAACTAAATACTTTCTAGGGCCAGTCGAAGTCAAAAGGTAGACACTGTGGAATGATCCAGTGCTTAACTCAATGACTATTTCGGCATTTAAGTCTAGGTAAAAAAGGTGAAATGAGTGGTTATGTAGCAATCACAGCAAATTAAAAGCAAAACAACCTGGGGAATTAGAAAAATTATTGTACATTTAGAAATTATATATAAAGTAACATGATTTTCAAAATAATTCTCATCTGGGTTTTACATCATGCTTAATATTTAAATAATCTAGGCCAAATGTAACAATGGCCCATTGAACAAAATCCTCAAAGTTTTTGGATTTGGTTTCCAGAGTATATGATACAACCTTTTTTGCCATCTGGCATTTCATTTGGGATCACAGCCTTTGCTTGAAGAGGAGAAATATCACAAGCTGAAATTATAGTTAATATAGGGTAAAACTGCAGTAACATCTGTGCACATGACAACTTATATTTAGTTGCATCAAAACTTCTTTGGAATTCTAAGGATCATTTTGAAATTTTGTAAGTTTGTAGGCTAAAATAACACTTACTTTACAAGCACATTGGTTTTCTCATTTCTATTCTCCCATTTCAATAAAGTATATGAGCAATCAGCTACAGACATATTTTGAAAATTTCTTTGAATATTGTTAATTCTTTTTAGTCTTGAAGTTGGCAATTATGCTTTTTTGCTTGTCTGTTTGCTTTTTGTCTTTTTAGACTGGCCATCTGCACTCATCTCCCATACCAGATACCCTGGGCATTTTCCCATCAAGCAGGCACAACCATCCTTTACTTCCTTCCACATTGCTCTGAGACTAGTATCACACTGTTTTATGTCAGTTTTCTGGTTTATTCATGTACCAAACTGAAAAGTGTACAAATCCGAAGTATATAGCTTGACAAAACTTGGCAAAGTGAAAATACTAGTGTAATAAACACCCATGTTTAGAAATAGAACTTGAGCTCCTGCATAGACCCTCCTTGCCCCTCGTATTCCATGCCAGTCACTACTACTCTCCTTCCCAAAGTTTACCACTATCCGGACTTCTAAAATTGTTGATTGGCTTGTTTTAGAGCTTTATATAAATGGAATGGTACAATAGGCATTATTTTGATCTGGCTACTTTCACTCAATATTATATTTGTTCCATTCCTTCATGTTGTGCATAACAGTGATTAATTCTGTACAGTATTTTGTTGTATAAATGTATGAATGTAAAACAATTTATCTATCTTCTTTTGATGTACATTTTGATTGCTTCCAGACTGAGCAATTATAAATAAAATTGATAGAACCATCATTCACATTTTTAGTTGAGATACATATATATGTAACATATATATATTTTTATATATAAAATTCATTTCTCTCAGGTACATACCTAGGAATAGAATTCTAAATTTGTTCAGAAAATTAATTTTGTAAATTGTTTGAAAGAGTTCCAACCTCTTTTCAAATATAGTTTTATCAATTTACTTTCCCATCAGCAGTGTATGAGAGTTCCAGTGTCTCTGCGCGTATATTAATGCTTGATAATATCAGTCTTTTTAATATCATTCTTTCTGGTGAACGTGTTGTGATATCATTTGGAAAGAAACTTACTGAAGAGCCTGTTTTCTTAATTTCTATGCTATGATATTATTTTTCTCATGTTTAACATGTACCAGGATAGGGTATCTTTAACACTTTCACTTCTAATCCATAAAAAGTGAAGAAACATGAATAAAATAATGGCAAGGAAGCTGGCTGATATGCTATTTGATACATATATTGATTCTTGCTATGATTTTCAAAAAAAAAAAACTCAGCCTTTCAGTTAAAAGTTTGGATACCATCCATATTTATCAGACTTCCACAAACCAGCTACCTACCACCTGATGGCCACGTTGAGGTATCACTAATCTTAATAACAGAAAAGAAAAAGGAAACTACTGTTTTACATGTTTCCCCCATTTCTAATTTTTTATTTATTTCCTATTCATCATATTTCTTTTAAGTGAGTCTGTCTTCCCTTCCTAACCATCCATCCATTCCTGAACACAATGTAATCTGGTTATGGCATTATCATATTCCTGGAACTGCATTCAATCATGTCATGAATGATGTTGTGGTAGGTGGAATAAATGACTCCCCAAAAATTTCCACTTCCTAACTCCCAGAACCTGTGAACATGTTTCACAGCAAAGAAAAATTAAGATTGCTAAACAGCCGACCTAAGAATAAAGAGATTAACCTAAATTATCTGGGTGGGCCCAATGTAATAACAAGGACCCTAAAAGGGGAAGAGAGAGGCAAGACCAGTAGAACCAGAGAGATAGCATCATGAGAAAACTTCACTGGCTTATTGCTGGCTGTGAAGATGGAAGGGGCCAAAATCAAGGAATGCAGGCAGTCTCTAGAAGCTGGAAAAAGGCTAGAATATGAAATTTCCTCCAGAGCCTCTAGGACGAAATGTAGTCCTGCCAACACTTTGATTTTAGCTCAGTGAAACTCATTTCAGACTTCTGACCTCCAGAACTGTAAGAAAATAAATGTGTCTTCTTGTAAGCCACTATGCTTGGGAAGAATTGTTACTGAAGCAAAAGAAACTAAAGCAAATCTTGTTTTCTAGAGGTACTGCTCTAACAAACAACTTACAAATATGAAGGTGACTTTGGGATTGGGCAATGGGTAGAGGTTGGAAGAATTTTGAAAAGCAGGATAACAAAAGCTTATATTCCCTAGAACAGACGACTGTAGAAATATAGATGTTAACAACTCTGCTAGTGAGGACTCAGGAGTAAGGAGATTTTATATACTTGTCCTATTTCCTATGTTCAAATGTAATAATACTGAACACTATTCTTTCTGAAAATCTTTATTCCCTTAGTATCGTTACATGTTTATTTCATATTTCTTCTTCACATTTGACTATGCCTCTTCAGTTTTCTCTTTTTTGCTTGATTCTGTATATATTATGTGAACTTTTATCTTTTGTAAATCTACAGTTTCTCTAGATAATAACATCTGCAATGAATGATTTCATCTGCTCCTACACAGAAGTGATTCACAAATATTTACCTCTCCATTGAACTTTTGATTAAAAAATCTAACCGCCTAATAAGCATGCTTAATAAGATTTTCCTCAGGTAATTCACAATGAACATGTTAAACATTTAACTTATTATTATCTCTCAAATCTGTCTTCCCTTTTGTTTCCTATCTCTATTGACATTACTATCAGTTCAATTAACTGAATAAGAATCTTGAAGCCATCCTCAACTCATTCTTCTGTGTCTTTCTTTATATCTCCCCAAACTGACATGTTCTGCTTTTTAATTTTCTTTTCTAATATTTACTGATCACTTACCATGTGCCAAGCACTGTTAAGCAAAGCATAAGTATTAATTACTTTAATCCTAATAACAATCATAGGAGTTATATTCTTTTATCATCCTCATTTTACAACAAATCTGAAATAAAGCAAAACATTACTAGAGGTAACACAGGAGTGAGTAGACAAGATGGGATTGAAAGGCAAGGAGATTGGCCGGAAAGTCTACAATTTATATAAGTACGCTGCACTATTTCTTCTTTAATTCACCCTAATTCATTCACAAAACACTCGCTTTTCTCATCTGAATTTTTTCTTTTCCTTCTTTCTTGCCTTTTTGTTTTGCTTTATGTTACTACCTAACAGCCTATCTCAAATTTGGTCTTCCTCTAGTCAAGCAATCATTTAAAAATATAAATCTAACTAACTCACTCCCTTGCTTGATACCCTTCAGTAGTTTCACTATACCTTCAGAATAAAATCCACTTTCAAACAGCATTAAAAAGATTTACCAGAAGGCTCCTGCCTTTAGTGTATATCAGGCCTCTGAAATGTGCAGCTCCCCCAAATAAGAGTTAATCACTTTGTTACAACTGTTATCACTTAGCACTGTACATCACACCTACTACTTTTATCATATTCTTTGCACTGATTGTTCTTCTTTCTTTCCAGGTGTTTCTCCCTTAGTTGATAGCAAACTCCCTAAGGATATAATGTTCATTCTTTCATTTTTTTCTCTTCCTTTCCTTCCATACCCGCTTGTTCCCTCTCCCTCTCGCTCTCTCTATCCCTTGGGCTAGAGTGCACTGATGTCATCATAGTTCACAGCAACCTCAAACTCTTGTGCGCAAGCTATCTTCCTGCCTCAGCCTCCCTCCCGAGTAGCTGGGACTACAGGCACGTGCCATCAAGCCTGCTTACTTTTTGTATTTTTTATAGAGATGAAGTCTCGCTCTTGCTCAGGTTGGTCTTGAGCTCCTGGCCTCAAGCAATCCTCCCGTTCGGCCTCTCAAAGTGCTAGGAATACAGACATGAGCCACTTCACCCAGTTTCTTTCTTTCTTACTATCATAACTTTAAAAATCTCCAACCCTAGCCTAATATTTGAATTTAGATAATCAAAAATACTTTCCATGTGTAACCACAGTGACACCAATTCCATTTAACTTTAGCAACCGATGTCTTTTTTTACCTCATATAAATGATTTTACACTTATTTACTTAGATAACAATACAATCTGATTGCTCTTTCACGTATTTGCTTAGTCTAATTTAAGAAATAGCTTGAAGGGCTTTTTTAGTTTTCTTTCCTAACCAGATTCTAATTTTAGGAATTAACTACTTCTAAATAAATTGATATTTTTTCATCACCAAGAATGATGTCTTTTATTCTTCTAAATCTCCACAAATTACTTAGCATTGTTTGAATCTACACAGTGATGGTAAAGAGACAAACCATGTTCTGAGCTTCACTGCTGCACTCCTATTTTCCTCTTTCCAAAATGATCATTTGAAACTCCCTTCTCTCCTCGTATTTCTTTCATCCTCACTCCTCTTAACTCAGATGGTAAAGCAAGCAGACACAAACTCCCTGATGTGCATTGCACCGAGTCTCCTATCAGACCAGCACCTGCACTCACGGTGCCCTCCTACCACCCTGTTACCATGGAGGTAACATCTCCCTGGGCTCTGGTTCCCTTCCTCTCTCACATTCTCTTGTCCCTACAACTCTTATCTTTCTCCTTGCTTTAGGGATGTCTCTTTCCCTAATGTGTATTCCCATCTATTTACAAACACATTCTAGAACTTCTTATATTTTAATCCTAACCTAATCCTTGACCTCTAACCGCTGCTTTTCGCTCCTGAGTTCGGTAGCGAAGGAATAATTACTCGAAACACATAGTGTTTCCAGAGAAGGAGAGAGGCCAAAGTCTGAAGGAGAAAATGGCCTCCTCAGCTAACTTCCTCCCCGTATTTATTTCCAAGGACACGTGCAAAGGGGTCAGGGTCGTTTGCTAATTTCTTTAACAACTTCCATACAGGTCAGCTGTTTTCAGCTGACCTTTGCACACAGCAAACGAGCAGCTTCAGGCAGGTGTTTTCGCCTGACCCTTTATTTACCTTCCTCATGTTCTTTCCATCCATCCATCCATCCATCCTTTCTTCTAGGCCAAGCCCCTACATCTAACTGTTGTTCAAATTGTCCCCTTTGCAGTAGAACTTCTTGAAAGAACTGACTGTGATTAATTACTATTGCCACTTTTTAACTTCATAGTACCTCTTAAATACAGATCTGTAGGTTTTTTCCCACCATACTATGGAAATTGTCTATAACAAGAACAGTTAGTATTTTTGTTGCCTTATTGCTAAATCCACTGAATGTCCTTGATTTATCTTACTTGGTCTAATTCACACTATTTGATATGATTGACCCATAAGCATCTTAAAAAATTGTACATTTCTATTTAATTATGTTTTTCAATTAGCAAAATATATTCCAGAATTTTTCAGAAAAATCCTTCAAGAACTCTGCAAACATTGTGATTGTATAATTAATACATTATTGCAAAGTTAATACATTTTTGTTTTTACCCAAGTGAAGAGAGAGAATATAACCAGCAATTCAGAATTTCTCGTGTCCTCTCCCGATCACTGTACCCTAGTTCTTCCTTAAAACTTATCACTGGTATAGCTTCTAAAATCATAGAATAATTTTGTCTGTTTTTGAACTTTATATAAATTTATTAGATATTATTTTTTGGGTGACTGACTTCTTTTTCCCAATATTTTATTTAAGAAATTAATTCATTTTGCAGCAAGTTCATTTTCATTATATACAATAATCCATCATATACAGTATACCACAATTCATTTAACGATTTCACTACTGATTTTACTATTGAAAGTTTGGTTGTTTCAAGTTGGGAGCAATTATGAGCGATAATATTACAAACATTCTTGTATGTATCTTATGTGCACACATGTGCTCGTTCATGTTGAGGACACAAGTCGGAATAAGATTGCTGGGTCATAGAATATGAATAAGTTCAGAATTAGTGGAGGTGTCAGTTTTCCAAAGCAGATGTATCAATATACACTTTCAGGGCAGTGTATGAATTCTAATTTTTCCAAATTCTTGCCCAAACTCGGTATTGTTAAATGTTTTTCATTTTAGCCAATCTAGTGTGTGTGTTTTACAGTATAATTTAACTTTTTCTGGGTTTCCTTTACCATGTTGATTCAGCTTCTTGCTTGTTTGAGTGCTTGTTTTCTGTTATTATATCTTACATTCCATTACTCCTCACAGATTAATATGTTAATTTTTACTTATTTTAACTGTACCATTATTTATTGGGGTTTTGGCAATGGATGGAGTGAAAAGTATGTTTACTATTCACTATCTCCAGCTTTAAGTCCATGTAAATCATTTTCAATTAAAAAGAAAAGATGCAATAAAAATGCACTTACCTAAAAACAATATAAGTGTAATTCTCAAATGAAATTTTTTTTTCAAATAGAATACTTAACATTAAATATCCCTTTCCCTCGTTATTCTAATAAAGTCTATTATATTGGGTAGAAATAGTTTAACTCAGTATATTTTAGGTACTTTATATTATTTCAAATTTATTTTAGTCTGTGTGGGTTTTTCCCCATAGGCTCATTAAAATTGTAGCAATAACAAGATTTTAAACATAGGAACTCTGGAATCTGGTAATGTCATGTTTCTTGTTGCTCATTTTAACATACTTAGAATTGTTTCTTAAATGTAATGAATTCCTTTAGGTCCGTCCACTCCTCTTATGCAAATATAGTATATTGAGTAAATGATTCAAAATACACATGATACAACAATTTCTTGATCTATGGAATTCCAGTTTAATCAGTTCTGTCTGGAGCTTACTTTTTGATACCATATGTATAACAATTTACAGCTCTTAGTTTTAGAAACTATGATCTTTAATGTGCAACAAAGTTTGCTAGTGAGTAAACAATATTATTTATTCTATTTAATATCTATACCTAGATATCTCACGAGCATTTCAAAGTCATAATTTTTCACTCATACTATGTTTACTCCTTCTTTTAAATTCATCTTCTTGGAAAATGGTATAAGAATTTCCTCCACCTTGTCTGACAAGAACTTTGGAGTCATTGTTAACTTCTCACACTCACACATCCAGTCAACAAACCCTTTAAATTCTACCTCCAAAAAACTAACATTCTTATGTTCCTTTATCTTCATGCCCTATGTCACTGTTCACGTATTATATATTATATATATTAACATATATATTTTAACCTGTCTTGTTCTATTATTTACCTAGCTGTTTTACCAACCCCCATCTCTACTGCCTTCTTACCAATTTCCCACTTCATTTCCTATGAGATCTTTGTAAAATGCAAATCTGATAACACCAAGTATTTACATAAAATTTTTACTGTCCTTAATCACCTATAGGATTCAGTTGAAACCTCTTGAGAGGACATACATATCTTTTGAACCTGACCACTGTCTACATTTCTGACCCTTGTCATGTCCAAACATCTACCAGGCAAATATTCAAGTTATGCAAAACTATTTCATAGATTAGATCCTTACATTTTATATATTACTTACTTTGTCAGGAGATATATCTGTTCTCTTTTTCACTTCTGGCTTCCTCTTCCTTATCCTTCAGAATAAAAGTTTCCTTCTCAAGGGAAATTGTTCTCATTACTGCCCCTCCCTTGAGGACTTAAGGACTTGCCTGTTTTATTCCTATAGTAACCCATGTATAGCTCTACCACAGGATTTGCACTGTTGCATAATTGTTTGCTCACTTATTTGAATGCACATCTAGCATGGGTATTCCTTGGACTTAGGGTTAGTATTTGCTGTTCTTATTTGTTTGCTTATATTGCTGTGAGTAGAAAAAGCAAACTCGGTTTCTCCCACTATACTCTCACAACTTGCTGCTGACACCAGATGTGTGGGGATTTCTCCCCACCAACAAGCAAGTAATCAATTCTAGCAAGGTGTCCTGCAATTCAATTTAGACTATCTATCCTGAGATAGTGACAGGTCACACAGATTGAGGACTCAGTTCCACAAAACGGAGCCCCGCTCTGATGCTGATTGATTTGTAAGTCCCAGGGTTTTTTGTCTGTGTGTCTAAACGGCAGGCTGTAAATTGGGGTTCCCCTGCCTCCCTCTTTGGGTTCTATTAATTTGCTAGAGTGGTACACAGAACTCAGGGAAACATGTTTATCAGTTCATGACAAAGGATATTTTAAAGGATAAAAACAAAAAGCCATATGAAGAGGCACATTAAACATCCAGATGATGAAGAGATACATAGAGCGAGGTCTGGAAGGGTCAGATACGAGTCCTTCTGTCCCATGGAATTGAGGTGCTCTATCCTCCTAGCAGGTGAATGTGTTCTTATTCCCCTTCCTGGAAGCCCCCACATGTTCGGCTATTCACAAGCTCATCAGGATTCTGTCATTTTGGGCTATTATGGAGGCTTCTTTATGTAGGCGTGATTGATTAAATTATTGGCCATTGGTGATCAACTCAACCTTCAGCCCTTCTCCCCTCCATGGAGGTTAGAGGGTGGAGCTGAAAAGGCCCAGCCTTCTAATCGTGCCTTGGTCTTCCTGTGACCACCTCCATCCTGAAGCTACCCAGAGTCTGCCAGCCACCAGTCATCTCATTAGCACAGAAGAAACACCTATCACTTTGCAAATTCCAGGGATTTTAGGAGGTGTATAACAGGAAATGGGGAGGAAAACTAAATATATATTTCACAATATTGCATACTGTTTCTTTTTTTTCTTTCCTTTCCTTTTTTGAACTAAATTAAAATTGAATAAGGACAATATTTGAGAATAGAATACTTGGAAATGGAAACTTTTTTTTTTCCCATAGCAAAAAAACAAAAAAGAAAAAATCTTAGTTCTATTGGTCAATACAAATTTAAATTCTAGGCTTCCAAGTTCCTAGGCAAGGAGTATAAAAAAAATACTCCTTTCACTGTAAGTAATCAGTAAAATAAGCAGATTTTTAAAGATGGAATTTGGGGTGGAGTGAGGAATACTCATAATTTAGAAGTCTGCTTGGATTTAACAGATATTATACACCAATGCATAATGAAGCCTTTTTGGATTCTTAATTATTATTTCAGTTACCTATTGATATCTACAAATCACCAAAATCTCAATCACTTAAATAACAACTTCCATTTATTGTCTGTCAGAATTATCTGGGGTTGACTGGGCTTAGCTGGACTGGTTTTGTCTGCTCCATGCAGTGTTGGCTACACTGCTTTCTTTTAGAGGCTTGACTGGGGCCGGGCCAGTCAAGATAACTCGTTTTTGCATCTCACAGTTGGTGCTGGCTTTTGGTTAGGGCTTTAGGTAGGGTTTTTGAGAGAGCTTTGATTTCCATGGTAAGAGTAAAATAGGAAGATGAGAAATCTGGTTTGAAGAATTAGGTTGTAGAGAGCTTATATATTATATTAAGGAATTTGACATTTAATCATTGGAGGATGATAAAAGACATTAAGTAAGACATTGACTTTTAAATTTTTTCTCTTGGTTTTTTAATGAATGTAATTTTAGTGACTGGATAAAAGTTACATAGGAATTAAACAAACCACTTAGGATGCTGTTGCCAAGTACTAGTTGAGAGTTTATGGAAGACAGATATAAAACAATGACATTGGCTAGAGAGACAAACAAACTTGAAAGACATGGATGATATAAAATTAATACAACTTGATTAATTGCCTTGGGGAGAAATGAGAGAGATCATATTTGAGGATGAGTTTGAAGCTTCCACATTTGGGATCTAGACAGTTCTGACATTATTCATGGCGATAGGAAACAGGAAAAGTCATAAACTTTCTAGGGAAGGTAAAGAGTTCAGTTTAGTTTATACTAAGTCTGAGGTGGCTTTTGGAGATCCAGATACTTTGAAATATGGCTTTCAGCATGAAAGAGAAAGAGGGGATAGGAATATAGATTTTGCAGTCATTAAAAACGTACTTTGGAAAATAACATTACTCAAAATGAGACTGGCAGTGTTATATATTATTGTAGGATTGTAAATCGGTTCAATGATATTTTCAAAGAAACTAAATAGCATGCGAAATGCTTCTATTAGCAAAAGTAGGGGAATATTCCAAGCTGGATTTATAATATGTATTCAGCAATTATCTTTTAGTTCATTAGATTCCCAGGCTGTTTCTTGTCTCTTTCTTTTTTGCTGTTTCATACAAAACTTGTTTGTATGACTAAATTGTACAGTCCTTGAGGCCTACTTCTTTTCCAGTTGCTCTTTGTCTTAACAGAATGTAAATTTTTAAAGATTCAATGAAGGTGTAACAACAAGCTTTTTCATTCCAGGTATCAAAGAAACCACTAAAGGAGAAAAATCAGTTTTTGATTTCTTCTTTTTGTAAGTAGACATTTGATGATCAATTCAAGGGTGAGTAATAAGAGATCCAGAAATCATTTGCAGAAAAATTTAAGCAGTGCTTCCTCAAGAATGTTAATAAACTAGCGTGGAGTGTTTACAGCAAAGGGCAGAAAACCTTTTAAAATATTCTACACAATACCTACCTTGAAGCCTTATTTTCATTATAACACCAGCACCAAACCTCTGGATGGAAACCACAGAGTTAGGATCCATTTAATAATACTTATAGAAAGATAACATAAAATAAATGTAATAAGTAATAAGATGAAATTTTAAAAACTTTCAAAAAATTGTGTATGATAGAAATATGTAAATATATAAAAAATACAAGTGCATTTTTAATGTTTTTATTAATCCTACATCTATTTATTTTATTATATGAATAATTAGTGTTTTTTGAAGAAAATTCTCAAGTTACTGAAATACATAAGAAATGAAATTAGCCACTCATAATCTCAATATCAAAAGGAAAGCTCCATAAATATTTAAGTATATAAATATATATCAACATATTTACCATATATAGTATATATGAATATATGTAAGGTACAATTTATAATTTAAAAAATTACCAATGCTACAAGCATTTTCCTATGTTACAAAATAATAAATGCATTTATCTGCATAGATATCAATTTTATGACTCCATCATGATTTATTTCTTAATCTTGAGAAACTAAAATTATTGGATGATAGGCAGTAATATAGTAGTACATGGAGCAGTTATCAAAAGTTATCCCTAGAACCGAACAAAGATACTAAAACCAAAATGAATATAAAGTGACCATAGAATGTTTTTATGTGACAGTGAGTAGATAAAGGTGGTAGGGGGAGGGAGGATAGGTGGCAGGAGTTCGATAAGGAGGGACTTTGAAAGCCACACTCACTGAGTTCAGATTTTATCCTGAGGGCATATTCGTGCACAGAGGCATACTTTAATAAAATCAATGTTGTTGAAAGATTAATCAAGCAGCCATCTGTTGTGGGAAGGGGGTGAAGAGAGATTGAAGACAAGACTAGTAAAGAGGTTATTGTATTGATCCCTGTGAAAGAAGAAAGGAATAGTGACACAAGGAATGGAAAGAAAGTGGGAGATTAAGAGAGACATTTGGAATAGCAAAGTCACATAACTGAGTCTCTCTGCTCAGAGAAGAAAACAAACATTACCTTGGTTGTGAATAGGAAATTTAAGCTATGACGACATCCCCGACTCAAAATTGTAGTGGCCATTTGGATTGTAATAAAAGATTCTGAGTTGCAGTTCTGAACAGGTTAACAGTGAATTTAACTTTGCAAGAGTCACCTGCAATATCAGAGCTTTGAGCAGGAATAAGCTTTCTTCCAAATAAAAGAATAGGATTAAATTGAGCTACATCGGAGGGAATGTCCACAGTTAGGAAGGCAAGAGGAGGAAATATAACCAGGGAGAGAAGAAAGAAAAGCAAAAGCAGTTGGATTTAAGCTACAGTATCAAATTATGGAAAGGAATAAAATAATGAGAACCGGAAAGACTATTGGAATTGACAGAGTTCTTGGGTATTTTTTAAGAAGGGAGTTTCAGGCAACATATGGGGGAGATTGGAGAGGGATAGCAGATTAAGGAGAATAATGAAATTCAATAGATGTCTTCAATCTGCAAGAGCGAATAAAGGACTGAGAGAGAGGAGAGCAGCTGTATAACTTAGTAGAAGGGAATTTTTTAAAAAAACAGAAATAACGAATAAATTTGAAAATAGATATTAGCCAGGAGAAAACCTTCCTTATTCATTCACTTTTTTTTTTTTTTTGGAAATTTACCTAAAAAAAATCTGAGGCCCAGAAGAGTTTACTGAATTTTTGATCCTTTTGTCATCTCCAGGATTCATTGAAGAGAGAATACAGAGTGAGTGAGGTTAGCAGAGGGAAAAGCAGGCAGGTGATTTTAATGCACAGCAAAATTTGGAAACCAGTGGATTACACTTTTGTCTCTGTGGCTTATATTGCACAGGCACCCACCTTCTCTCTGAGAGTTAAATGATACATGATGCCATCCGATCTCTATCCTTCTGGGAATCTCTGTTTTCCTCCTGTGAGATAAGGGAACACAATCCATTTAAGGATTACTCACTATCATGATAGCTTGCACAATAGAACCAGCACAGAGCTCTTCAAATACTCTGGTGCTCTCCCCTCTCCCCAAGGTATTTCTTAATGCTTTTAGGAAAGAAGTATTTTCTGGACCCTTGTAGGATTGGAGGAACAAGTTGCTTCTGATAGATTCGTTCCAACATAAGCATTTCAGTAACCTGTGAACTCATTTCTTAATCCTGTGCTTTTGAAGTTGCTGCATTTCAACTTCATTGATTGTAAGCAATTGTTGAGTCCAGGTTTTGATTGGTCATCTGACTATTGATAATAACACCAATCACAGGTGCTGAAGCCAAGACATTAAAAGCCAAAGCCTTGGTGAGTGCACACCCGTTCATGAATTCCACCTGATCAAGTCATGTGTCTCTTTTCCCATATTGACCAACACATTTAGAATGCACTCCACAAATACTTCTCAGAATCCTGCTCAGATAGAACATTTTTGGTAAATGTATCTCTTTCCAGAGGCTCATGTTTGAATTAAATAGAACTGTAAGTCTATATATAGACCTGGAGGCAATGATCAGTGGAAAGAGATTATCCTGAGGAGAATTAGCATCAGTTTATGATGTAACCTTCTGAGAGTAAACTATAGGAATGTTTTTATGAAAAAGAGGTCTGGTTCCCTGGGGAATAGGAAGTGCTGCCTTGTCTAGCAAGATCTCCAGAAAAATTGGAAATTCCAAGTTCTCAGGCTCTTCCATGTATATGAAAACATCCCTTTCTCATATCTCAGGGTCCTCTGCTTTTCCACTGATGTTCCTACCTGGCGTGGTTACACACTTAATCAGTGCTGCAAATCTGTCACTCCTGTAATCGAAACTAACCTTCATCTCAGTCATACTTGTTCTGCTATTTCTCTGTTCCTCAAATACGCTTTTGTTTTTGTGATTTCCATATGTAAAGTCTCTAGAGCCATAGGAAGCAGCCAGCTGACTCCATAACCTTTACAATCACTACTGTTGAAACCATTAGGGTCTTTCTTTTTCCTACACTTCAACCCATATCACAACAGATGATAATTTGAGTAAATCTGATGTTACATTGAGTGTCCTATATGTCAAGCACGCTCCAAATTTATTTCATGTATTACCTAATTTGATCTTCTAACTATCCTATTGTTATGTGCCCATTGTTAGATACTATTGTTCCAATTTTATCAATGTGGAACAGGTGCTTGTAGAGATTAGCTTATTTACAGTCACCTAGATTGTAAATGGGGATATAGGATATGACTCCTGCTCTGTTTGACTCCAAAGCCAGGACACTACACTAATAGGTATAATATTGGGGAAATTTTTCAGTAATTACCTCTTCCTGTGTACAATTTACAGCTATTTACTGAACATCTTCTATGAGGCAGACAATTTAACAAGGATTGTGGTAGATATGAAAAAGGATCCCAGATCTTGCTGAGATGATCGTAGTGTGTTAGAGTCAGTGTGCTGGAAGCATGGAAGAAGCATGTGCAGAAGAGGCATGAGTGGCCATGAGATGGCCATGGTGTGACCTGCCAGTATTATATTAGGAAATATTTCAGTGACTGAGGAAACATTCTAGTTTCCAGGAGTAGGGGTGGCAAATTTCAGAAAACTAGGTAAGGTTTAAAGATAGGTACCTCTCCTAGTACAAGTGGGATAAAAACAAGAAGTCAATATGTAGTTGAAGGTATGAACTGGGGTTGGGCTTACCGAAAGGCATTTGACTTTTAAAAAAAGAAACCATCTAAAATTGTCTGGCACTTGAAGAAATTTTGAATAGGGTACTGAGATCCTTGAAAAAGACACTCCAGTCTGTACTTGGTCATCTTGTTTTCCACTCTATCATCTTCATGATTTTGAGGTCCCCCCTACTTAGTCTAGTTAACCAGAATATAAAATGATTGTAAAGTATAGAACCAAGAAGAGCATGGAGAAGTGGAAACAGTATACCAGATCCTTCCTAGAGCTTCATCAGCTATGGTGTCTTTTGTATTTAACTTTATACCTTTTCTTATTATTTAAGTCTATTTTAGGTAGAATTTTCTGCTACTAGCAAATGTACTCACTTGAAGCTGCAGCCAAAAAACAAAGGTGTGCTGAGGTTGAGTGGGATTGCTTTCACAGATGCACATTACAGAAAATAATTCCAACATTTACTAACTGTGCTCAAAAATCATGTAGAGGTGCTTATATTTCACCTCTGCAACTCTTTTATCTACGCATATTTTATAATACCTGGCAGGACTCAAGAATATTATCTTGCTTTTTTATGTTCAGTATCTACTACATAGTCTCTCCTGCAAAATCTCTAACAAAAATGCTCCCTCATTGCGTGAAGTTCTTGGGTGAATGCGGGTCCTTCTGTCTTTTGACAATTACTTATATTTGGAGAATGTACCCATTCTCCCATTTGGCATTTGCCCATTATCTTTGAAGAAAATTGGAGAAGTTAGAAGACAACAACAAAATGTTCTATGGTGGGTGGGAGGAGTTAGGAGTATAGTTGAGAGATAATAGGAAGGGAAAAGCAATGAATAATTTGTTTACATAGGTGTGTAATAGACAAAATTTTCCAAAACAAACAAACAAAAAAGGACAATGGATTGAATGTGTTCCCCTACCATTTACATGTTAAAATCCTCACCCCCCAGATGATGATATTAGGAGGAGAAATTTTTAAATCATTGGTTCCTGAGGGTGAAACCCTTATGAATGAGATTAGTGCCCTTATAAAAGGGACCTCAGAGAGCTATCTTGCTCTCTTTCCACTGGGTGGAAAGTCTGCACTCTGCAACCTGGAAGAGGGCTTCCCAAAATCTGACCATACTGGCACCCTGATCTTGAACTTCCAGTGTTCAGAACTTCAAGAAATAAATTTCTGTTGTTTATAAGCCACCCAATATGTGATACTCTGTTATAGAAGCTAGAATTAAGACTCCAAGAATTACAAAATATGCACTGGGAAAAAATAAAATAAAAATTTAAGGTCAGAGTTATTGTTTATTGTTTTGAATAACAATAGATTAAATTCTATTGAAATAAGTCTGGGAATTGTGTTTACTTTAATGATAGAAAGAACTACTATTATTTTATATGCACTGGAATTTTATACTTTATATTTCAATACCATCTGTGTTTATAGCTTTCTAAAGTGATTAAAAATTGAGTGGCTATCATTCACCCTCAGTCTATGATTGAATTATTCTGGAAATCATTGTAGTGGTATACAGATTAAGGCTATGATGGAATTCATAACATTCTAACTAACTTAAGTAGTAAACAGAGATGAGTTTTTATGATATTGAATGTATAATAAAAAAGGCTATTTGACTTTTTTCATAGTTTCATTTTATTTTCATTACTTTCAAATGGCTAATCATCTCTTTTCTATTAATAAAGTCCATTTTGAAGACATTTTGCGATCTGTTAAATAGACAGCATAAGCTTACTTTGGACAATTTGGTTTCAGTTTTGTTTATAGTGAAGTTAACAAAGAAATATCAACTTCAAGGGAAGCTCTAAAAATGATACTTATTATTTAAACAGTATAAAGATAGTGTTCTAGTAAAGGCAGACATATTGAGCAACTCTCTAAATGGTCCTTCATAAAACACAACTAAGGACACATTCAGAATAGACATGAAGACATTACTAAAGACATTGCAGTATATAGGATTATACTAGATGACTTGGGTTTCCTTCAACTATTTTTTTTTTCTTTTTTTTTTTTTTTATTTCAGCAAATTATGGGTGTACAGATGTTTAGGTTACGTGTGTTGCCCTTGGTTCTCCCCCTCACCGAAGTCCGTGTTTCAAATATGTCCATCATTCGGGTACTTTTTCTTTGCTTTGACAGATTTATGTTTTGATCTTT